>VZTO01023901.1:85307-115809 GCA_013400615.1 Syrrhaptes paradoxus | reverse complement strand
CTAAGACACAATCAACTTCAATAAACAGGATTGGTGTTACTACACACATTGTTTCCCTACATATTGACTCCAGGATTTAAGATGGTATGTCAATTAAAAAACACCTGACTTGGAGTTCTCTCTAAGTGTTTGTATAAAATTTTTATCCTTTATAAAATTCGAACCTGTTCAGTTTTATTTAAGCAGGGAATTCTCATATCAGATGCTCACTTGGTGCTCAAAAAAAAATTCACATAGACAATAGCAACACATTCTTACAAAACAGGTCACAGTACTCACCAGAACTTACATGATAAAAGGGGAATTTGAGGCTTTTGCACAATGACTTTTCAGATTATAGGGACTCTTCCACTGATAAATAAATTGTCAGTGTTACTGTAGGTACCTCAAATATTTCAAACCCCATAAATAGCCATACATCACAGTATAAGCTCACAGAAACAGAACATGGAATGCGAGGCAATTCTTCTTGTGACAGTGTTGGACTAAAGACTACTTACTTTTTCTCTGGTGGCACATAATGAAGATTCACATTAGCATGTGGAGTCATCTGATGGTGCCGAGACCTTTCATTGGCTGAAAAAGCAGCATTAATAGCAAAATGTTTCACATATGACTCCAGGATGGTTATTATATTTGTCTGACAAGGAAGCTTCACTAGCTGAAAAGGAAACAACAAATTAATGTCTTACAAAAACAATTAGTAAGTACACCAAGCTACAGCAGGATCTGGTAATGTATTGACTAGTTTAACAAGTCTCTACTGCATGAAGTTATTTCAGGAGTGATTAATTTGAACCCTTAAACTGCATTTTTGATCCTTTATGAACACCTGGAGAAACAAAAATATGGTCAGGTTAACAAGCTTACAACATTTCCAGCCTTAAAAAAAATCCGCACTCTAAAACACAACTGTGTACTGAAATGTGACATTCTCAAATATAAAGACATTTCACTGATTATAGCAGTAAAGAAGTCTGCCCCTTACACTCTTCTTATTCCTCCTTATACTGTCTAAGCTCACCTTTGCAATAAAGTTCAAAACAATGGGAGCTGTTATACATAAGAACTACTTTTGATGCCATCCCCACACTAATACACAGAAAACAAAATGTTGTGTTTGACATGAAAAAGTCAGGGAAGGGTTCCTTTTTTTATTCTGTAGTCTGAAGAACCAAACTTTTCTGCACATCAATCTGTTGTTTGACCACCTTCCATGCAACACTTGTAGGGACCTGCTGTACTCAAAATTTTGAACATTATCTCAGTTTAAATGAGGTGAAAGAAACAGAAGGGNTTCAGAACAACTGGTTAGGCTGTACTTTCTTTCCAATAATGCAGAGAAAATAGATGTTTTTTCTTGAAGTAAGTCTTCTACATTCTAATGTAAGACCAGAGTTGACATGCCCATTTCACAGTAAAATACAAAATCCGGAAAGATTCTACTGCTATTAGGATTTGTCCAACCTGCATAGACCAGTAAAATTTACAGCACCCACAAATCTGGATAATCTACTTTGCTATGTTTTCTCCACATATTACATGCAGAAAGAGGGAAAAAGAAACAAATGTGTATTTTTAGATTAATATCAAAGAATTCTACAAAAATACAACATCTTCTATAACTTTCAAAAACTCAACCACAGTAAGCACTGTGAGTAAGCACATTATGTTATAACTCCAGCTAAATAAGCAGCTGTGGCCTGTATTTCCTCCACTTCAATTTTTCCTGAGTTTCAAATACAGATGTTTAAATTCTACTAAGATATGGGGCTCATGAATATACCATTTCTGTCCTCTCTTCTATATCACTTTCTTCACTTTTTATTTCTTCATCTGTTCCTTCATCACTGTCATCAGGAGAAGAACTGCTTATAGCTGTGTAAAAGAGATTTCACATATTTAACTCACATTATTATATTGCAGAGGTTAAAGACAAACAATTTCAGGGCTCGATGCAAAAAAAAACCCAAACCAAAACAAACACCACAATTAGCTTGTTATACTTTATGAAGATGAATAATTCTAATTTAATTAAACGCACAAATATTATTTACAGCACACGATAACCTTTTTAAGACCTTTTAAGACAAGAAGTTTACAGGAAGTACTCCTGCATCCTCTCTAATTAAAAAACATTCACTTTTAAAAGCTCCCTACATTTCTGAACACTCACAGATCTTTTAAATTTTTATTGGACTTTAGTTCTGAACAGAGGATTAATGTATTAATATTCAATCAGAAGGTATGGATCTGTGCAGCAACAGTTGCCAGAACTTCAGTTAAGTGCCAGCCAGTGTTCCTGCTGGTTTCCAAGCTACACAGAAAAATGCTATGAAACTAAAGAGCTGGCTTGAGGGTGAAATCAGCCATTCAGCTGACAAGAAACAGACTTTTGTGCCAAGTAGACTGGGGAAAAAGAAAATCTTATTGCCCCCCTAAAATACATAAAAACACTATCAGGGAAAGTGTATTGTTTCCTAACATCAAACAAAGAAAAGCGAGGGCTTCTTGCACCACACAGTACTACACTAAACTTTCCAAGCAGCATTAAGCTCTGAAATTACTCATTAAGAGAGTTGAGTGTAAGTGACACAAGGAAAAGCCTCTGGAACACAAGAAGAAAGGAGATATCTTAACTTTAATAGATACTAAGCATGAAACATAGCACTTGCTCTTCAGGTGACTGCCTCCATACATTTCAAATAGGACTGTGAGACTCTCATGTCATCCTAACAGCGAGTTACAGCATGCACTGTACCCCTAGCTCAAAAAGTTAAAGGCATCATGTCAGTTATCAAAGAATGAAAACAAGCTCACAGTTTTCACTACTCTCATCATTTTCTTCAGCAGGAAGGCTTTTTAATACAGAGTCAACACCAGGCAACCTGCAACGTCTCTTCTTTCTTCCCTTTCTTCTCCTACAGAACATAAAATGGTTTGCTGAAATTTAGCTAGTATTATTTAATTTGTTTATCTCAGCTAATTGCATTACATGTAAATGCACAGGAAATGTATGTTTGAATTATTTTAATTAACTAATGTTGAAATAACTTAGACAATGCTTATTTGAGAGTGGCTATCTTAATGTCCATACACTACCTCACATTCATGCTCTCAAGCAGACCCTCAAGCCATGGCCAACCAATATTAGATTATTGCCTCTGGCTGAAAATACTTCGGGTTTTCCCAAGTTATTTTTCAAGTACATTTCTTTGGGAAGATATAGAGCCAATACATAGGCATTTTGCAGCAACAGTTAAGAATAACACACGTTATTAAGTGTTAGTCATTTAGAGTGTTGTTCAATAACAATATGTAAGTATCTACCTTAGTATGAGAAGAGTAGCTCTCTAGAATGCACCAACTGTATTGAGTAGGTATCTACCACCTACAGCATAAGCTTAGAGTCCAAGCTCACTTGTAGACACCTGGATGTGTCTGATTGAATCTGAAATTAATCTCTCATTCATTTTGAGACCAAAAGGATTTCTTACATGCGAGCCACAGCCTTCCGTGCCAATTTACGCTGTAATCTGCGGTTTTCGTCTGTGTCACGAAGAACATGATCTTCAGCTGCCCATCTATCCCAGCTAAGGATAGGTCAAAAGAACATTATTAACAGCTATGAATATGTGTCACTCATGATTACTAATGAATTAGCATACATTCAACGTAAAAAGCATTCAATGTCATTCAGAAGCAACATCTGTATCACAAGGTTTGCATCCTTTTGTATTCACATCAGAAGCAACATCTATATCACAAGGGTTGCATCCTTTCGTATTCACATGGCTTCAACTCTCATGCTGCTATCTAAAATCTCTCAAACCATGACTTAACAGGAGATAGTATCTGTAGCACTGATACATGCTACAGATCACAGTCAGAGACTGCACTCATACTGGCTTTGATAACCAAACAATCCAGGCCTAGATTTAACAAAGTATAAACTCTTGTTATTAATAGAAGCCTGGGAGCCACAAGTATATGCCAAAGACAGATGTCCCATAAAGCTTAAACTCATGGCTATGAAACTGATCCACTGAAATTTACAGATACAGACCAATGTGTCAACATGAGCAAGTATATTAAAGGCATTCACAAAACCAAAAATATTCATGCAAACATCAAAGTCCTTTGATATTCTCAGCAATGCTTTTCTTTGCACAACAAAACAGAAGAAATAGAAGAACTGAAATTGTGCATACAGGTTCTTACCTTCTGTTCCAACCGTTAAAATGGATCAGATATTCTGGAATCTTTCTGCCTTTCTCATCTTTCCCAACAACAATATCAACAATCTGAAACAAATATTGAATAGCTTGTACTAAAAAGCTTGAGACAAAGTGAGCTTTCCAGTATTTACAGAATTTTTGCACAAAGAAAAAAAAGAAATGTATATTTATGGAAATAAAATATACCTATAATTTTGCCAGTGAATATCAACACGAGCAGAAGATATGGATTATACTAAATGGTTAGAAAAAACAGCTTTTTTGTTGAGCACTTTTAAGCTGGAGACTGCTAACCACCTTTGCCCTGCCCTCAAATTTCTCACGCTTTCAAGACAGACAAAGGGAGATGCAAAACAATGCAGTATCAGAATATGGATATGCAGATATAGATCTGGGCTACTAACTTTCTCCTGTGTGCTGTCTCTTCATGCCCTGAAAGCAGGAGACAACAGATATATATAAAAACACCTCACAAACACTACTTTCTTGAACACTAAATCTCAGCCACAAAGCATTAAAAGTCTTTGTGAATATCTGAGCCTTTGTTTTCTTCCTCTCTTCTACACATGTAAAATGGGCCAGTCTGAATGGGCCTGCACCTCACAAGACATTTCAGATTGATCATTAAGAAAAGCACCAGGACTAATAACAACACAGGAATGATTCTGCCTGCACATGAATGGTTCTTCATCGACCATGTATCTCCAGATGCACCCTGCAGTTAGGCTACAGTACTGTTTTACCTTGGGAGTCCAGAATTTAAGAACTGCTAATAGAGTCAAATGCAGTTATGCTGGAGTTTGGGGTATTTGAAAGCAAAGACAAAAAGGCACCATTATTTTTTGCATTCAGGTCACCTCTCGGGCTGGCAATTAAAGCTGTTGGCATGGTCAGAACATAGGAATACACATACAAACAAAAGAACAGCCCAAAATATTATATGAAGGTCAAGTTTCTAATCAAAAATATTTGAAAAACACTGATCTACACAACTAGCAAACTTGCAACAGAAAGTAAAAATCCAGTCAGGAACCCAGTTGTGATATCTCCCTTTTCACCCTCCTCTGCAACAAAACAAAAGAAAAAAACAGGTCTGCTTGCAAGTTAGGTAAAGATGACTTAGGACTGAAAAATTATTTCGTGTCCCACTGGTACTCCTAAACAATATTATACTTACATAAAGCTAAGCCATTACTATCGCTATTCTTAAGGTGAGGCCCAAGTGAATCAGTCACTCTTACTGCAACACTGCCTCCTACCATATTTCTCTGTACTCTCCTGTGTCATCGGTACCATTCAAACCCTTCTGAAAGGCAGAAGGGTGAGCAGTAAGGATAGCAGAACAGGGAGGGGGAATAAATCAAGCTACGCTACGGAAGCACAGGGATGAAAATAAGATTTCAGAATTACTTTGCAGGTATTCAGCCAGAAACGGAAGGCGGAAACCGAGTCCGACACTTCCAGAGCCCTCGGCGGCCCCGCTCTCTACCTGAAGCGAGAGCAAGGCCCCGACAGCCCGGGCTCTACCGCCTCTTTGTCACCCAGGCAGCGGGCGGGTGAAAGACCCGGAGGCTCCCACACAGCAGCTACGCGCACCCCCCACCCCCCGAGGCGGAAGGGGAAAGCCAAGCCCCGCCGGGGGGCCGAGATGAGACACCCTGGGCGCGACAACGGCGGCGACACAGAGGGGAGAAGCCCGGCGGGAATGGGCACCGCCCCGCTTTGTCTCCCGGCCCCGTGACGGCGGACGGCTCCTGCCCCGCGGCCTCTCCGCCTGCTCCCCCCTCCCCGGGCCAACGTCCGTTTCCCAAAACAAGTGCTGCTGGTGGAGCAGAGTCTCCCCACCTCCCCCTCCGCCTCCTCGGCTGGGCCCGCAGCCGCTTCCCACTCCGCCTCCCGCCCGGTGGCGCGCGCAGCCCCCAGCAGCGACTCTTAACGGCAGCAACGGCAGCGGGCCGGGCTTCGCGCCGGTCCCGCCCCCCCCCGCGCTCCCTCCCGCCCGGAGCGGGGGGGGGAGGTGGCGGAGGAGGTGTGAGGGAGGGAGGGCAGGGTCGCGCGCGGCGGGTCACCTTGGCATCATAGAGCACTTTGGCCTTAGTGGGGTCGGGCTCGAAGCAGAGAACTCTCTCCCCCCGGTGGAACTTAAATTTCATTCCCCGCGAGGTCATTTGTTCATCATGGCGCAAAGGAGAGGAGCCCCGCCCCCTCCCGCGGGGGGTGGTGCCGCGGACCGGCCACGCCCCGCCCCTCGCGGCCCCTCGCTCCTCAGGCGGAGGCGGGCGGGCAGGAGGAAGGGAGGTGGGGGGCAGCGCCCGCATTCCGCTGCTCTCCGCGGGTGAGCGGCGATGGGCGGCTGCGGAGCTGGGCTGCCCTCCTGTGCTGCCCTCCTGTGCCCGCCCCGCCGCATGTCACGCGGGGTGCGGGGTACGGGTGGCTGAGAACCGGCCGCGGGAGTGGCGGTGGCGAGGGGACAAGTGCCTGCGGGCTGGAGGGCGGCCGCCCGCCCTGGGTTAGGGGAGCCTGGGCTGGGTCAGATGAGAGCTCTTGGGCCTGCCCTGTCACCCGGCTTTGCTGCCCGTGCTGGCGGTACCCCACCGCCCCCTGAGCAAGGGCCTACACTGGGTGTTTGCCCGCCTGCAGGGCGGTGTGCTGGGGAGCTGAGAACAACAGCCCTTCTCTCTGCTCCTGCTTGCCCTGAACGTTGCCACACAGTTAGCATTCCTTACCTGTTTCTTGTGTCCTCTGCTAAGCGAAGGACTGCCCTGTACTCCCAAGATGGGGAGGTTTGTTTTCCTCTCTATTGTTCTTTCAGCTATCCTGAAAGAAAATGAACTAGAAATAAATTGTGTTGGACTAGAAACTCAATTATCTGGAGTGCAATTTATCTTTCCAATGTTCAATTTCAAATTCTTAAGACTCTCGAACAGGGTGTGAATAGTGGAAATAATCCCGGAGCATTCACATTTTTCTTGCCTGTGTACTTTATGCTGACTGATGCTTGGAAGAGACTGGGGTTCAGTCAGGGGAATACTGCAATTTCACATACAATGTTATTAGATGCTCCCCCAGGTCATTCCAATTTTGGTGCCAGTTCTGCATTTCTGATTTACATGAGACCATGAGAGAGCCAGGAGGGCTTAAGATAGCCTTGTAGAAAGACCAGTTAATTTGCAATTCTTTAGCATTTCTGAAGTTGCTTTTCAGGAGCTGTTCAGGAGGTAGATGACTCTAAGCAGAGAAAAGCAACTTTGCAACTGAGCACTGTCCAGTGTTAAGGGAAGTTTAAATCCTCCTTTCTTGCAGTCTCTGAGGCTGACAGCAAAGCTGGAAACTGTCAGGAATGCCATAGGAAAGAATAGGGAGCTGCAAATTTATTACTAGAAGGTTTATGAAGGGAAAAGGCAATAGGGGATGCCCAGAAAACAACATTCAGAGAATATGACAGCTCCCTGGGATAAGATGGACTGAGTACTCAATTTCTTTTGATTGAAAACTTTCTCATAGTGGGGGCGGTGAGAAAAACCTGTGACCTTGCTGCTGTGTAAGGGTAGAGTGAGAGAAGACAATTGATGGGAGAGAAAGAGTGTGAGAAAGTTAAGAAAGTGTTCCTGAATTTGTTCAGTTTACTGCTGCTTAGGTTAAGAAACAGGCTCCAAAAATGTATGGATGCAATGTCAACTGCAGGAAGTGTTACTGAGGTTCCCCTTTTTTATAGCAAAGGGAAATGATGTTGGACTCCTACAGAACAAAGTTGTTTCCAGAACACTACCATGCTTTAAAAAATTTTAAAAAGAGAAAAAAAAGTAGGGGAAGGAGAACAACGAAGTTGTGCTCATATCCCTGCCTCCAACCTGGTGTTAAGAGTACTTGCACAAGAGGAGCCACCCACCATTTCTGCACAAACAGCCTTATGTATTTCTGCACTGTCTCCTAGATTCCCCCTTTTCCTTCCTCCCCACTGGTCTCCACTTGCAGACTCTGCTTCTCATTCATCTCATCTCAGCCTCTCCTAGTTCACCCCAGTCTACTTTCATGGCTCCCACCCAAGCAACTTCTCAAGACTTCTGACTTAAATTTCTTCCCACTTAGGTTTCCTAACACATATATGCAGGTCTCTGCCGTAGCATTTGAGGTACAGTTGTTTACCTGTCTCCCCTGTCCCTGTTTCCACACTTGGATACTGCACATGTGTATCTGCCCTTATCTCCCTGAGCCACCTTGCTGTAGATGATCCTTGCCAGCAGATCCCTGGCCTTGCCAGACCTCCCACCATGCTCTAGCAGGATTTTTAAAAATCTGTATGTGGGCTGCGCTTAACTAAGATCTGCCCAGAGGGAGCCCTGAGAGCAGAAAAGCTAGCACATTTATGAAAAACAAGCCCTGTGACAGCACTACCCAGGCAATGCCTAGGTCCACCTGGAGATTAAATGTAGAACATGGATTTTTCAAAGGTACGGAGTTCTCCATAGTGAGGACTACCAAATGGCTGTGCAAAACAAAAAACGAAAACGAACCAAACACAAAACCCCAAACAAACATAAAAACCCCCAACAACCACTTGGAAAATGGTGGTTGCATGTGTGCATGTACATACTGCCTGTGCAACATCTGTGATGAGTTGTACCTGCCAGATATATCAGATTTAGCAAAGCTTGAAATACAGTTCTTTGCTCATATCCAGCAAATCTGCTATGGGAAGAAATAAAAGCCAGCAGGGCTCTGTCAGGCACAGCGTCTGTGGGTTCAATGTCCCACATGCCAAGGAACCAGGAGAGGGGTGAGGGCTGGGAGCCACCAGCAGCAGGGCTCATTCAACATTGCTGCACCAGGAGATGAGCTGACCCACTGCGTATTTTGAAGAGATTCCCAGGACACTACATTGCTTCCAGGAAACAGAAGCGGTTTTACAGCTCCTCTGGGAGGCTGAGCGGCCGGGGAGAGCAGACCCTCGGGGAGAGCAGACCCTCAGGGAGACAGAGCAGCCCGAGGCCTGCTCTCATGTACCCCCTACCAAAGCACACCCTACCAGATCATGAGGGCTCAGGATTTCTCAAGGAAGTATTTCAACTGCTTGCCTTACCGCAGGCTCAAAAAGCACATTACAGAGAGACCCCCGGTCACGCAATTTTTATTTACACAGCGCAGGAACGCGCGTTTCCTGAGGGGAAAAAGACCAGGCGCCCACCCGCGCCTCCACCGCGCAAAATGGAGGCGGTGCGGGGCCGCGAGGCATGCTGGGAACTGTAGTCCAACAGCGGCGGTGGGGGCAGCGGAGTGGGCTGGGCTGGGGTCGCGCCCTCGCCCCGCGAGGTGGCAGGGTCTCGCAAAGAGGAGTATTCGGGGCGGTTTCCTGCTCCATCCCCTTCGGCGCAGCGGTCTGGGGAAGACCGAGTCTTAGGCTGGCCGGGGAAGAGGGGTGCCCGCGGCAGCAGGCGGTGCGCGGGCCCGTGTGGTGGGGCAGCGGGAGGCCAGGGCTCTGTGCAGGCCGCGGCGCTGCCCGGTGGCGGTGGGCCCTCGGGGGAACAGGGCAAAGCAGCGGCCAGCGTGGGCTGTGGTGTGCCTTTGGCGAGTTAGCTGTGATCCTCTGTGTTGCTGCTAGGCGAACGGGCCAGGGCCTGTCTACAGACTGCTCTGTGCAGAGCTTTCACTATCACAGTGGGTGTAACCTTAATTTTAGCCCATGTCTGCTGTTCCTAGGGAAAAAGTTGTAACGGAAACTTTTTGTGTTCCACACCTGCAGAGGGAAAAGTGACAGCACCTTCAAATACATCTTAAAGATGTAGATGCATTGTGTGATGTGAAAACCCACACAGATTGGTTTTCAATCAGTCAAAAGGTGGAAATAATCAGGTTTGTTCAGGTTGCCACTGAAGAGTTTCCAAGGTGCTGCTGTTCAAGTTGACCATTAAGGATGCAGTGAAGGTATTGTACATCTAGAGCACAGATAGCAGAATGAATTTCCAGAAGCAACAGTAGAGAGACATGAACAGACATTGCTTATAGCTAATAGTAAGTTATACAGTAATTTTAGGTTGGTCTAAGAGACATTAAATTGTAGGCTGTAGCTGTATCTCTAAGAAAACAATGAAGGTGCTTCTCAAACACTAGCAGGTCACCAGCCAAAATACAAATATTTGCAAGACACATATTGGCTCAAGGATGAGCTACCTATTTCATCAGAGTTGCCTTTTTACCTGGAGAAAAAAGAGTATTATGTAAGACATGAGTGAGCTCTATGAATATGATTGCCTCTCAAATTAAGAAGTCTAGAGGGAGCCTCTCCAACAAAGTCCTGGCTGAAAGGATGCTTAAAGGAGTGATCAAAGATGCAATCTTCTGCCATGTTTGAGATGTTGTGTTTAGTAAATTAACAGCTTTGCCTCCAAGAAAGACCAATTCTGTCAACAGCTTCTCAACAAACTGCATTATCCTAAATACTGGCTAACTGTTTGGATCAAGAAGAGGCAAGACATTTAGTGGAAGTCTGTTATATATGGATATTTTTAATTGTTGAACTTTTAATATCCTAAAGACTTACCCAGTTAGTGTGACAAGATACAATATGCATAGCTGTGTTAGCTGTGGTGGTTTGAATCTTCCCTGATTTTCATTATTTTACCTGGGATCAATGTTAGGATGGCAAGTATATAGTTACCTGGGTAATCGTAATTGGTCCAGTACTTAGCCCACAGACACTGAATGGGAAGGCATATCAGCTGAGGGCAGTAGAGGCAAGTGGTGTTTATATGAACTCCAGCATTCACAGTGTTAGTATGCTTCTTAAAAATGCTGGTGGAAGTTCAGTTATACTTAAGCAATCAATATTTTTATCCTTGCAATTTTTTCTTTGAAATTTCTCATTCATTCTTTTAGGCTGGAAACTGCAATCAGAAATGTTTAAGCATTCTGAGCATATTTTGGCTTCATAAGCTTCTCCTCGCATTGCCCACAATCCCTTAAGGTTGTGTAACTTTCTTCCTAAACCCTTCTTTAACAGCCATCACCTGCACAGGTTCAATCGTGTATGTTTTGTTTGTTAGAAAACAAAATTGTTTGTTTTGGAGTTGATCAGGGGAAGATAATACATTATTTTTGCCAGAGTGACATTCTTCCTTTTTGCCCATTCATTTTTCACAAGTAATTATAACCAGTAGTTTTAGTATAATGGAAATTTTCTCTTTAATATTACAGGACACTCAGAAGAAGCAGAGGGACATCTACAGTGAGCGGAGGAGGCAATTAGAGTCAAAGCACAGCTCGCAAGAAATAGACAATAACCCTTTGAGAGTATTTTGCTGCATAAGTATCTTGCTAGATTGCAATGCAGAGAATACAGTTTCAATGTGTGTCTGCACATTTAGTGAAGTAATAGCCCAGTTGTCCTCTCCCTGAAGTTAATAAAAATTAGCTTGAACACCAACATAATGCTATCCTTGAATCTTTGAGGTAGTCCTCAAAAAGTTCAGATGGTAAGTGTTTAATAAGGGGAACACACTTCTCCAGTGTATCTAAACTATATATAGAGATAAATATATAGAAATACTAAACTGTTTGCTTAATTTTATTAAGGAAAACCCTGTTCCTTTCAGATGTCCTAAAGTTAATCCCTGGTGTTTACACTTATTTCTGCTGTTTACATTGGCTTCATAAACCTTCAGCTTAAACAGAGAGAAAAAGAAGTAAGCATTCTTCCCATGAAACAGCTCAAGAGAGAAATCCTGACTTCACTTAAATGAAGCATACTTCCTGCTTCAACATAATTAAATTGTAAGATCTTAAAAATAAAAACAAAGAAAAAAGCCCAAAACTAATTTACTGTAAAGCTACAGACATCTCTGGGGTAAAAAGGAACTTTGCTTCCATATGTTGCAGATGAGGAGATTATCATTACTTATGAGGACATTCCTCCTCATGTTCTTGTTTGGGTATCTGTTTCAAACAGAAGTTTCAGCCAAAAGCAATTGTTGCTTGTAGGGACAAAGCTAATATTTGTTCTACGGAAAGGAAAAAAAAAATCTTTGCTCGTTCAAAGGCCCTCAAGTATTTCAGGAGGGTGGTGGCCTTAGTGCCACAAGTGTGACTTCTGCCATCCCTCTGAAGGTAAAACCAGATTTTTGCAACTAGGCTATGTTTATAACACCAAATAAAACAAGTGAAGGACTGCTCTCTGGCCAAGTCCCAGGGCCTGGCCACATCCACCTTACAAAGCAATAGCTTCCACCCTTCCATGGACCTAAGACACAACCATTAGTATGTTTCTGCTTTTTTGTTGGCTGTTTCTTCTCCTGAAAAAAAAAAAAAAGAGCTTATTGGAGTGATGTTTTCATAGGATGAAGCTGAGAAAATGTATACCATGCCCTGGAGAGTCTGAGGGGGGTGAAAAAAGGTGATGCTAGGCATGGGAAGGGGAAAGGAGGGAGGCTGATGCAGCGTTTGCCTGGTGCATGCTGCCCACTGGAGTGGGCTGTGCATGGACCATCTCCTGATCTGGCCACTGGCTGGGACAGCACTAGTCGTCACCAGCCAAACCTGCAATCTGAACACAGGCGGCGACCTTAGAGCTGTAGCAAAATTGAGCTGAAGCTTGGGCTGAAATAACAAATATTCTTAAAAAAAAAACCAACTCCCAAACAACAACAACAAACAAAACAACCCAAGACTTAAATCACTCCAGGCAGACATCCCAATTACATTTGACTTCAATATTTTTGCCTTGGTTTCTGTCTTGTAAAATGGTAAGAATACTTCAAGCCAGCAGGGGACTAAAGCTAAAGCTTTTACATCTTCCTGGTTTAAATGGATGATGCAGGAATCATAGAGTGTGGAACGTGATGGCATCAAGACATGAAGCCTGCAGGCATCCAGGCATCAGGCTGTATAGTCCTTGGGCCTTCAGTTGTATTTGCAGTTTTAGTTTGAGATTTACCCTTTGGCCCAAGACTCTTAGAGACTCTGAGCAGATTTGTTCTGAGAGAAGCTTGATCATGGTAGCAGTGTGGGGTCAATGAAGCTGCAGAAGTGTGTGGAGGAGGAAAAAAAAAAAGCCATGAAATATTCATAATCACAAGTAACTCAGTAGGTGTTCACTGAGGCTTTACAAATGCTCAACCCCATCCACACAGGATAAATATAAGGAAAATATACAAAACTTTTCTGTTTTCTTGCAGGGGCCAGTCATTATTTTGCATTGCTATTACAGAGGAAGAAGTAGAAATAAGGTATTTATGCATACCACATACTGTGGAAATGAATTGTGTGTAGTATAAAATGCATTCTTTCTGGGCATTAAGATTGCACATACTTTTCTTGGGAAGAAAAATGGCTCTCCTGGAATGCAAACCTCCCTTGTTCCTGGCCTTTGCACTGTGGCATCATAAATAATGCAGTAGGCTGCTGCCTCGAAGTCAGGAGCTTGGAAAAGAGAAAGAAAATGTAGACCCTATGGCTGCGTGCAAGGCAGCAAGGCAGCGTGTAAGAGGACATGTACAATTCAACTGGGGAGGGAACAGCTCCCATTACTCCTCGGTGGATGAGCATTTTGTGGCTGAGCAGAAGCAGCCTGTGCCGGACAGAGCATGCCATGCCCCAAAACTGAGGGCAGAAGCAGCTGTTTTCTGGATGTGGAGCACAGCTGGGCTGCGCACCACCGTGCATCCCCCCGGCTGTTGGAGCAGGATGCCCAGGGCATGAGGAGCACTGCCTTAGAAGTCAGCCTTTTCTGTTCTGCACTGCCCACAGCACAGAAGAGTGGGGTTTTTTGTTTCTTCTTCTTTGTAAAGCCACTCCCTGGGTAATGATGCTTGCAGGGAGGCAGTCTCTTGATGTGGTCTGCAGAAAAGTCCTTGAGTTCGAGCAGCTGTAGAGACTGAGTTGAAATCCTTGACTTTTGCAGAGGATCTTGGGATACACACATCTCTTGTTTTCCTCTTTAACATGATCTCTGTAACCCCAGCAATCCTGCCCTTCTCCAACTTCCATTTCCTATTTTAACATTTTTGACTCTTTGCCCTCTTTGAAGTGTAATTTTTTGTCCCCCACAAGACCCCCACAAAACCCTTTCAGGTGTTTTCCCCATCCACCTTCCATTTTTGTGGGGTGGGGAGAGATGAAATGGCATTTTGTTTTATCAAGAAATGCGCAGATATCTCTCCCTGACATAGAAAAACAGTGACAAAATTTGCATTTGCTTTTTCACCTAAGCCACTTTTTCATTCCCCTTCAGCTTTCCAAGTAAGAAGCTTGAGAGCACCTCCATGAGGATTTCTAGTATTGCTCAGGAAAGACTCCTAAAAAATGAAATTCCATGTAAGCAGCTTCCACCCTGCCTGTGCCACAGCATCTGGGCTTCTCTCATAGCCCTCAGCTCTCCACACCTCAGTGCAGGTTCCCAGTAATGTTCTTTGGATGTAGGGGGTTTGCATGACTCAGAAAGGGAAGGGTGAGAACATGCACAGGGTTAAGATTTTTTCCTCATGTAGCTGTAAGAATATAAATTGGCAATTCATTAAGATGCATGGTGGCTGATACAAAATCTAACCCTGTGCACTTGTTCAAAGAGTCAGAAAAGTCTATGTGAAGTACAGGTAAGAGAATTGCACCTTCTCCTCTTGAACTATGAAATTACTTTGGCAGAGAGAGGCATGTCCTCATGCTGCCAAACATACTGCATACCTTCAGCTGATATGCTGATGGAGTTAAGTCTTTCTTTTTGTGTGTCCATTCTTTTGCTAAGCTCTATTTTTCATGGTCATCTTATTCTGAAGTACAAATAAAGGGAGAGACTTTAAAAACAAATACCTAAGATAACAAGGTACAGTACGGTCTTTTATTCTGTAAGGTCCCTCAGTCAACACCTTCTGTTCCTCCCTTTGCTTCTGTACCTGTACATTGAACGAGCCAGACAAAGCAAAGTTTCAAAAGTCAAGGTGCAGTGTGTCATTGAAAGATGATTTAACATTCGTGAAAGGTTTCTCTGTCTCTAGTACAACAGGATCCGGACTATACAATTTGTGGAACATCAGTGTAAAAAAGTTACCAAGGTAACCCTTGGAAGACACAAATAACAGTGTCTGCTGTAATGAAGATATATTTCTGTGAAGCATTCCTGAAGTTTTTAATCTGACATGACAAGAGTACTTCTGAATTATTTCTAAATGAACTGACATGGCAAAATCCATATTGAGGAAATTGTTTCTTAAGTTAATCTGCTTGTATTCTTTTCGTTAAAGAAATAATGGTGGAGGTAAAGCTGATGTTAAAGTTTTAAATTCACACTTTCATATGTTTATAATTTGTCAAGTAATTTGACATTTTTTCTGCTTTATTTGACCCATATGTTTGAAGTGACTTTTTCTGTAATTCACTGAAGTCTTTTAGGCATCTCCTGAGTTATTTAGAGCCTGAACATAAAATTCTGTAGTTAAAACATGTTGAGGATGTGTGTTTTCTTTTCATGCTTGCTTGGATAACCCCAAAATAACTTTAGCTTGAAATTTGGCATGTAGTTACTTTGGAACAGAATGACATTCCTCAGAGTCCTCAGAAAGAAAATTCTCTTTGAAACAGTGAAGCTCTCCACACTCTTCCCTTCATGAGGCGTATTTGCAAGGGAGTCCTTTAGTTTGGAGTGGCGGTCCTGGTTTCATGGGAAATAACAATGAATGGCCTCTGCTATCCCCAGAGTGAGGATCTGACTAATGGCTTTTGGAAAAACAAGTGTAGGAAGGAGCAGAGTTCTGGAAGCAGTTAGTGTGTCTTCCCACATTTTCTTCCTCTCTTCCCAAGATGAGACGAATGATTGTGGATAGACAATAGCCCTGGCTACAGTTATAAAATGAAGGATATTTGGCATGAGGTAGGGATCAGAGGTGGGCTTATGAGTTGAGGACTAAGAGCAGTGAGCAGCAGATGGTGTGGGAAAGAATTTGTGGAGTTGGATTGATCTCAGAGAATTATGCTTTTGCAGTGTGAAACCCCACCCTCTCAATCCTTCCTTTGCTTACAGGCTCTGAGCGACTTGGAAACCAGTTCATAAACACAGTGCACATGTTCCCCATCTCTTCTGCCCACTCAGTCCATCCTAATTAAGTTATAATGAAGGCTACACAAACCAGTCTGAAAATGGGAGTGGAAGAATAAAGCTTTTGTTTTTCCCACTCTCTCATTGCCAGAGACTTTCTCCCATTTCTTAGAATACCACCCAACATTCAATTCATAAAGTAGTCCAAACTGAGCTACTTCTAATATTGTTTCACTATGTATAACTGCTACTGTGAAAAAAAGACCAAATGATGAGGAATGATTGTGCAGGCTGGTGGCTGGGTCCTTACTCCAGGAGGTAGGGCATGGATCTACCCCTGCTCCAGTTGATGTTCAATTATTCACAGAGAATGAAAAGTGCCAAGAGGAAAACGTGTCACTCTAGCCTCCTCTAGCAGCTGATGACCACAGCAGTTCCTCAAATATGGGAAAAGGTGGATTCAGAGTTCTAAGGTAGAAAAACTACCATGGTCTACCCCACCTTGAGTTATCTTCAATGAACTGGGAGTAATAACTTTCTTCCTCTGATAGTTCTGTGATTTTTTTTCCCCCTAATCAAACCTACCTAGTATTTAAATTAATTTCAGTACAACTAAAATTGATTTCCCAGTTAATGGGATTTTTTTGGCTTTCTATTGTTCAGTTTTAGATATAAGCTTTATTATTAAAAATCTAATAATATAAATGTTCCTACTATGTTTTATTAGTAAAATTCAGGGGATTGTGTATGCTAAATTAAACGAATTGCTTCCTCTTGTCTACTACTCAGGCTACTATCACTGGTACATACAGAATTAAAACTGTATTTACATTTTCTTTCAAACCTTGAGTAATTCATTTCTCAACATATTTATTTTGTTCTAAATGAATGCATCTTTCTCCTTTCTTGTCTATTCTGCTTTCTGGTATTAGTCAGTGTGCTCTGGACTAACCAGCCTTTCCCAGGGAAGAATGGTTCAGCTGAAGAATGCAAAGTACAATTTGTTTGGTTTACTATTTGCAAATACAGCTAAACAGATGCAATGCACCCTGAAAAGAGAAAGCAAGAAAGATGCTCAGATGGTGGGTTCATCTGTGTTATTTGGTTGTTTTGCTGGAGCCTGAAAATTCAGCAAAATACATAATTAGCCCATGTTTGAAATTCCCTGTTTTGTTGGAAATTAAGCACAAGCTAAACCCAGTTCCTATTCAGCACACGCTGAAATATTAGCATCTACTTCAGTGTCTGGCTTAAACTGTGCCTAAATCTTTAAGGTTAAGACAAATCCATCTTCTAGAAAAAGAAAGCTTCTTACCTGTCCTTCTTGTAGTTACATTTGTGTGCATAATTTGGAGAAATTTAGGGACAAGCTGGAAAATGGGAAATGCATATATTCTGGTTAATCTAGATTTATGGTCCATTTGTTGGGCTAGTAAGACTAAAGGCAGCAGGGGATTTTCCCTGTATCATGGGACAGAATAAAATACTTGGCTACAGGACAAGCCAAAATACAGATGGGAAAAATGGATTTTTGCGTAATAAAAAGAAACAGAAAGCACTGAATGATTTTTCTGTAAAGCCTATTGTTATTCCTTGGCTTTTTAATAATGATTAGATCTTGAGAGAGAAAAGTGAGCTACGCGCATTAAACTTGTATTGATCTAGAGCCCCTTGTACTTGCAGGCACGCGAATGGGTTGGTGTAACCTGACATTCAATCAATTAGACTCATGAAGTTTTGAGGCAGCAGCACTTTAAATAATGGTTTTATCTGTAGGCATGGGGTTTGCATTTGATACCTAAATGCCCAACCCAGCTAAATAGTTTGCCATCATGTGTTTGAAAAATAAGTGAGCTGATAAGATACAGTAAAAGTACTGAAGAAAGGACTGCCTGGAGGTGTACTGCTAACTGATGGATGGCAACAATGAAATGCTTAATTCATCATTAGCAAAAGCAGGGTCTTTTCCATAAGCCCTGAGCACAGAGCTCCTCACACCAGCCCCAGGGGATGCCCTTCCCACCGGGAAACAGCCAGTTCCAGCAGCACCTTCCACTGTTCCGCATGAAACCTCCACAAAGCTGGGGCTGGTGTCTGCGGCAGGCCATAAGCCAGCTCCTGTGCAGTGCAGCCAGGACAGAAACATCTTTTCGTCAGTGACAATAGCTCTGATCCAGCCAAATTTATCTAGGAATAGGCATATTTTTGAGGGAGGATGTTGGATGACTATGAAACAGCTGTGGTGCCTCCTCGGTGGCCACTGTGGTTAATTGCAGATTCTCCTCCATTAGATTTCCATTAGATTGTAGCAAAAGTTGTAAAAAGGCCTGACTGCAAAGTTAGAAAACTTTTCCTTGGGAAAAATCACGTGAATTATTCCCAGGCTAATTTTTGCCAAACCATCTAAAAGTAGCTGACAGCTTCCAAATGGAAGAGCAGCCTGCGTGTCCCTGCACCATTGCTGCTGGCGTATCTCGCTACGGTGGGTCGCGGTCCTCGGCGACAGAGGTGCTGGAAGGCAGAGTGATGTGTCAGGTCAGAGGGAGAAAGGAAGCAAGCGGTGAGCTGAAGGCATGCTTCAGAAGATGAGCAGTTTGCTTTGTGGGTACCTAAAGGGGAGCTTGCAAATGCCAGCACGTTGCTAACACAGTGACTCTTCTGGGTAAAAGATAGCCAACGTTTTGGAAGACATAACTTTCATCCAGCATTTTGGGCCTGGCACATCTTTCTGAGTCCTTTGTGAGACTTTCATCTCCTGGGCCAAGGTAGGCCTGGGCCTCTCTCCCTCCCTGGGCCTCTTGCCAAGCCACGTCAGCTCCAACTACAGCCCAAATCACTCATCACAGAATCACAGAATCACAGAATGTTAGGGATTGGAAGGGACCTCGAAGGATCATCCAGTCCAATCCCCCTGCCGGAGCAGGAACACCCAGATCAGATCGCACAGGAACGCATCCAGGCGGGCTTTGAATGTCTCCAGAGAAGGAGACTCCACCACCTCTCTGGGCAGCCTGTTCCAGTGCTCTGTCACCCTCACTGGAAAGAAGTTTTTTCTCATGTTCAAGTGGAACCTCCTGTGTTCCAGCTTGAACCCATTGCCCCTTGTCCTATCACTGGATGTCACAGAGAAGAGCCTGGCTCCATCCTCCTGACACTCACCCTTCACATATTTATAAACATTCATTAGGTCACCCCTCAGTCTCCTCTTTTCCAAGCTAAAGAGACCTCATGCTGGATGGGATCAGAGCACCCAGCAAGCCTGAGTCAGCCTTGATGGAGGCTGTGCGGGCTGGAATCCTGTCCCATGGCTCGATCCACTCCAGCTTGGGCAGAGGCACTGGACCATCATGGATTCTGGGCAGAAGCATGCACAAAAGGGGCCATGAGCAGCCCTACCACCCAGGAGGCATGTCTGAAAACACGTCGCTAGGGCTGCTGTAGGAATAAAGGGACCCAGTTCGTGAGGGAGGCCTGAACAAAAGCCAAGGAAAATAATGGAAGCCATGGGAGGACCAGTGTGGCAACACTGGAGGTGCCTGGTTTAGCACATCCAAATTCAAGAGATGAATATCGTTGCTGAATGCTCTCCAGTTTCTCCAGGGAGTCTCTTGGGGCTCTTGGCTGTTCTCGGGGCAGGAGAACAGAAATGAGGACGATGACTGTGGGGTCAGGGCAGTGATGATGACGTGGGATGCTCTTGATATTCTGCTGCTTTCAGCCACAGGCATTTCAAGGAGCCCAGGGGTCAGAACAAACAGCCAAGCGAACAGGCACAGAAGACAGCGTGACAGGTCTTTCCCTCATTTTCTCTGCTTGTTTGTTGTTTTTTTTTTCTGTTTGTTTTGGGGTTTGGTGGTGGTGGTGGGTTTTTTTGTGCTAGATCTTGAGTGCTTTGCCATGGGGAAGTTTAGCATTGCCCGCTACATCTCATGCTCAGCCTGCCTGTAGCATTTAGTCCCTCACACTTCAGTGCAGTCCAAGCATGGGCGTACAAATCTGCACCTCCTCCACCTACCCCCATGGTGCCAGCTGTGTCCTGACACCCTCAGCAATTCATCACACAGCTCCCATGGCAGCAATTTTAAGGAAGCAAATGCAGGTACAGATATAACCACTCTTTCTTTCATTGGTTAGGTAGCTCAGTCTGCTTTTGTTTTCTTAATTTCTTACTCCAAAAACAATTTTCTGTTGTAAAGTGAAAAGGAAAGGCCTGTGTGTTCTCTCTGGCAAGTACTTGTCAGTCCTTCTTCAATCCGTACATAGTGTACTAGAGGTTGTAAAACCAAACTGGAGGTGTTCAAGGTATCCCCTGCTGTTACAGCCCTGCATAGGCTGCTTTCTCCTGTCCATAAGTTCAGGTACTAGTGAATACCCTGTGCTTGAGCAGGGTCAGGATATATGGGTCTGGATTCCCCTGGGCTTGAGTAAGATGCAGTTTCACTGCTTAGAGTAAAAGAAATAACCTGGAATTAAAGGACAAGTTAATGTCCTAGTTAAGTCAGTCACAAGGAGTTTACCTCTTCAACAAAGTTATATTTAATAGATGCCTTACTAATTAAGGGGGGAAAGGAGAAATACAGTCAGAACACAATCAGTAGGTGCTTTGGTGAGCCCAAGGCCAGGATGAAACTTGTCAAAAACAGTGAGCCCAAGGCTAGGGAAAATGGGAAAATCTTATTTGTTGATGATCTTCTTGACAGCCTGCTAGAAAAAAAGGAATAGATGAGACATCTTGCAGCCAAATACCAAGTGTAGAAGATGTGTTATGCTTATTTTCCTTTGATGTGTCAGTTAAGAATAACTAAAGGTGGCTGTCAAACCAGAGGCCTTCACGTCCCCAGAGGAGTAGACGTCCTAACAGCTCTTGCGATGCCCAGAGGCCCTGGGGGGCTGCAGGGTTCTCCTTAGTCAAGCATTGAACAAGGGCTGCCCTGGGAGCTTGTGACAAAACCTGCAAATCCCAAAGGGTTAGTGTTGGGAGGGAATCTCTTTGGTGGGCAGCGGGAGCTGAGATGAGTCTTGAGGTCTTCTCAGATTGTGAATAAAATAGGAAGAGCACTGAGAAAGGCTGAATAATCTATGAAGTGGATCATTTCCAAGAGGCTATAAGATTGCTCTTTCCAGTACTGACTTTGGAAAGACGGGATGTTGGGATTATAGAGATGCTAGTTGGACTAAGCAGCTCGTTCCCATCCCGTATTAATGCAGTATTTGGCATCCAAAGGATGACATTTTGCACTTAGATGCCTGTGTAAACTAAATCACTTTACATGACACTGTTGTTTTTATATTTCTACTTAATTTATTTATTGAAAGCAATTGTTTATATCAGACTGCTAATGCAATATCCAAACTTCTTCGCATCATGTATACTAAGCTGTTAAGCAGAATAGCCTTGGCTACTGCAAGTGGCATAGATTTATATCTTGTACATATCTGAGAATACCAAGGACTAGACAAAAAGTTCCTGAGTCATTTCTGAAGTACCTTTTGAAAAGGAGATGTAAGGAAACTGATTTACACCTATAAAGCATCATATAGGCAGAGCATAATACAGAAGAAACATATGGTTTATGTATCAAGCATGAACTTAAAAATGAAGACTGAAACATGTTTTACTGATCAAGCTCCAGAAAAACTAACAGATGGGAAAAGACAGGGTTATTCAAAGGCTGAGAAATGAACAGAAATAGGTAGACCCTGACTATATTTCAGTGAACAAACAAATTCAGTCCTTACGCCACAGTAACATACCGTGTCATTCCAATGATAAACACAGTCAGAGGTAAGGAAAATGCTTTTTCTGATTGCTTTACAGTCATCTCACACATTTTAACAATATGTTGACGTGAAATTTTAAGTTCAGGCAAGGAAAAAAAATAATATTTACAATTTACAAGAGGCTATTATTTTCTGGGATTTCTCTGCAGTGCCGTTTCATTTTCTCGTACAGTGGTTAGTTTTCCTACTGATGGGAAGGCTCTGTGTCCTGTTAACATGGCTGTAGTGACCTGTACGAACAGGCTCTGTCTTCACTCCAGCTTGGCATTGCCTTGCCGTAGCTCAGATGCTGTGAGTTATGTCATGCTCTGCGCTAAGCTGGGTTCATACAGACGATTTCAGGGTAAAGACACAGCAATAAACTGATTACCAGCTTACATTTTATTTGCAAAGTATTTACTGCCAACAGCTTCCAGTCTCTTTGGAGGCAGATGATTACCTTTTCCACCCTATTATGAAAATGAATCTCTCTTCTTCAGGAAGCCTTTTCTGGTTAAGCAAATTTAAATATCTTTTTGTGAGCCTTGCTGTGGTTAAATCACTGCCATACATTTCCTTTTGTAGTGATCTCAAATGAGTTTGAGATAATAAAACTTTTTGTGAAATACTGATTAGCTCTCTTAAGTAACAGGACTGAATACAGCCAAAAATTTAGTTTCCAAAATATTCGGCCTCAGTCCAACACAGTTCTGTGTTGCTTCAGGTGTCATGTAAGCATGCAATAATATTCCCAGGAACTCTATTCTCTTCACAGCTGATGTTATTATAAATAGGACATAATTTTTCAAAAAGACAATTTCTGGTGCAAATTTGCCAAGGCGTCCTTGATTTTTGTGGAGGCATATGTAAACATCCTTCTTGATATTTGTCTTTTACTGTTAAAGAGCCAAGTAAGGGAATGAACAGCACTTCATATTTTCATGAGAAGAAAACACTCCTCTAGGATGTGCCCTTTTTGTGTTGTCAGGTGCACCTCTGGTCCTGCTGAGAACCTCTGGAACTCTTGGTAGATGAACCTCTTGAGAATCCCTGCTGCAGAGATTGTGCAAACATGCCAGAGCACCAGTGTTTGGATCCCACCACACAGAAAACATCTTGTTTAATATTTCCAGCTGAGAGTGGAAAGATATCCTTCCAACCAGGAATGATTTCTGGGGTATTATCTAAATATTGTATTGTTGGGTTTATGGCCAAACTGAAATGTGGAAATCATGGCTTAATGCCCCTTTTGTTGAACTTCTCAGATAATTACTTAATTCTGAGCACACGAGGGGTTCCCCTGACCATGCATGTGTTTTCAGAAGAGACTTCAGCTGTGTGACTGTGCTTGTGAGACTGAAAATTTGTATGAAACAGCTTGTTTTATTAGGTGCCTAGGCTGTGGTTTGACAAGATGATTTAGGGTGTCTCGTACCATATCTAACAAGCACAGATTGCAAAGTACTAGACAGACTCATTCTGCTGGATCATAAAAATGTAGGTAGGAGGTATGTCTTATCCCAGAGACTTGCCGAGTCTGTCTGAATTGTTATTATGTAAGGTACACGTAAGGTGTTATATAAAGTATTATAACACCTTGTTTTGGCTGAGGTATTGTTTGTCAGCTGGCATAAAACCAGCATACATAACATATTTTGCACTCTGATTCAGCAGACTGCAGAGGTGTTCACATCTGATACCATGAAATTTATGCTGCCAGGTGATTCAATAGCACAGCTTCTGTGTCCATTACGATGACTTATGGCACTTGTTACAGGAGAACCTAGTCCAAAAATCAGCAAAACTCCCTCTGAAGTCGGCAGGCTTTGGATCAAGTCAGGCTCTCATTTGTTTTGCTCCCCCCAGGTTGAAGCAGACTGGGTACCTTAACTGGTTTCAAGAGAGTGCTTAATTTCTTAAGAGTGTATGTGACAAATCAGCAGCAGAATATTAGGTTTTAAGAAAGAGCATTTTATATTTAACAACAAACTTTTAAACTGATGTATCTATGCTGTCTTTTTGGAAAGAAATCTTCAGTATAGTTATTGGTTTGTTCATGCATTAGCTCTGGGGAGCACAGGGAAGGAAGGTGTGATGTGATGTGATATCTGCCATGAGATCAGACCCTGGCTGGAAGATGACCCCAGCCTCAGGCAGATGGCTGTGGCATCTAACACTGCTATCTGCTTAGGCTGCGACAATTGGGATGCTTGGGATTTCAAAGGCTTCCCACTGTGGGAGTGTTTTCATCTGGGTTTGGTTTTCGCCTGTCTTAATTACAACGCTCTTAATTACAATGCTCTGTTAGCACCGTCTGCTGCTGGTTTCTTTTCCTAGCAGCAGATCTGAACACACTCCTAATTCTCTCGACAACAATCCCCTTCCCAAACTCATACGTGTGATAAGGCGTGTGACTGAAGGAAAAAAATAAAGCTGCTCGCAAAGCTGTGTCTCAGACCTTTCCACACCTGCAGTTTGATTCCGGAGATGCATTCCTCTCCATCGTCTTTCAGAAGGTGTGCACCTGCCAGGCTGAGCGGGGCCAGCCTTAGCAAGATGGTCAGGGAGGCCGGGAGGTTTCACATCACAGCTGGAACCACATCACCCCATCTTTCCAGATAATCATTCACCTGCTTGGACATGTGCTTCTGGCCACAGACTCGTGAGTGAGACATGCTGAAGTCACAGGAAAAGGCTGTAGATTGCAGTGGGAATGGTTAGCGTTGGAAAAGCTACTCAGCAGATGTCTGCAGCAGTTTATATGGGTTCCTGCAGTCCCGGCTTTGCTGGGACTTGACACAGCCCCAGCGTCCACATCATTAGATTGTAAATGAGATTGCAGACAGATGAGCTGTTGTTTAGGTTGGGGTTTTTTTGGTCCTGTATCTGCTCTTGTAATGAGGCCACAGTACATCCTATGTGCCAGAGCATGCAGTAGCAGCTAAGCAGAAGCCATGGCACTGACAGCAGGACTAGTCAGGTCAGGCAGGTTAACTTGAAGATATTTTTTTGCCTACACAGGCTGTGCTACAACAGCACAGAACTATTCCGAGTTCAGCATTTGCTCCAGCCAGTCTTCGGCAGTGATGAAATGCATTTTTGAGGAGACCAGTAGTGTTTGGGAGCTGCCTGGAGCACCTTCTCTTGGGGAGAGAGGCCACAGCTGGACTTGCAGGCACGTGAAACAAAAAGGCCTGTGCTCAGAGGAACGGGAATTACAGCTGGCCCAACAGAAGTTACAATGATTGAGCAAAAGCAAGGTGTTGGAAAGAGTTTCTAGTTTCATTTCTTGACCACAGGGGCCAGGGAGCCAGAGACCTGAGGGCTGGAAAGTGGAAGGGGAAAAATTAAGCCAGTTCAGGTAGTAATACAGGCGTATAGGGCACACTGAAAAAGGAGATTATTGAATGCTGCAGTACCAATTAACACAAAAATTGGCTGAAAAATTGAATATCATTTGCTTCGTCTGCCCTCCTTAATCCCATGGTGTATCGTTTTACCTTGGTGATTTCGTTGAGGCCAAGAGTGTTTCCACCTTTTCTCTGCCACTGAGAGCCATGAAGTGCCTTAAAGATCAATTTATTTATTTACTGCAAAAAACACACCTGGTTTTAACGAGGTCCTGAGCTGCTGAGTGAGAGTGTCAGCGGGTGAGAAGGAAAACAAAAGAGCAGCAGAAGCAGAAAGGAGTACACAACTGGGAGAGGGTCTCTGGAGCAGAGCAGAGGCAGACGGCAGGGATGCTGGGGTGGGCACCAGGACAGGGACCTGAGGAGGGACCATGGCAGAGGCAAGCGTGGGGACAAACCAAGAACAAGAGGCACATTCATGGCATTCAAAGGCGTGGTGAGAAAAGGGAAGGCTGGAAGACATGCAGAGGCTCAGGTGAAAGGGAAGAAGGGGAGGATGCTGCTATGGGGAGAGCCTCCCTAAGGCTCCAGCTGTAAGGCGAGGGGAAGAAAATCCACAGGGGTGTTTGTAATCTGACTCACAATAAAAAAGGATTTTTAAAGCAGAGGTAAACAACAGAGAAGGAATGGAACAAATAGTGAAGGGGCAACATGTAAAGAATAGAAAGCTCAGAAGAAACTTTAGAAGGGGAATGCATCAGATTTAATAACTAATCCTGCCTTGTAGGCCTGTGTTGACAAGGAGCAAACAGTGTCCTTGAAAGGTGTCTTCTGAAATGATGTCTCTTCCTTACCAGGAAGAAATAGGTCTAGTAACCGCCTCCAACTTTCCCTGAAAATGTTTTGTTCAATCTGAACAAAAAGTCAGCTCAAACAGACTGAGAGTGCTTTTTCTTTTAATCTTTTAGTTTGTTTAAGGAGCTGAAAAATCAGCCTGATGCTCAGCCAGAACAGTTGCAGGTATTTTGCAAACTGCGAAAGTTCACCCCTCCTCAGGGCACACTAAAAGGCATCTCTTTGCACAAGCAGAGCTCACAGAGTTCCTGACCGGTGCCACGTTTCC
This sequence comes from Syrrhaptes paradoxus, assembly GCA_013400615.1. Lineage (NCBI taxonomy): Eukaryota > Metazoa > Chordata > Aves > Pterocliformes > Pteroclidae > Syrrhaptes > Syrrhaptes paradoxus. The sequence goes on along the minus strand of VZTO01023901.1, from coordinate 89,319 downwards.
AGCGCTGCACCCTCACTCACTGACACAACTTGGAAATACGCTGAATTTGCATTGCTCAGCTAAGGATGCGCTCAGCACATCCCAAAGAGAATGACAAGGCAGCTCCTTACCCGTGGGCTGCTGCCAAGCTGATCCCGAGGACTGCACTTTGCTGCAGGACCCTCATGCCAGCATCAGGCACATTTCAGCAGCGCACTGACCCTGGCTCTTGCTCTCAGCGGGCACATCTCTGGCGCTGGCAGGAGGCCAGGCGAGGGCCATGTAGGGCCAGCTTTGCTGACTCACGTGAGCCATACATCCTCCCGCAGCACTGAGATCCTCAGCTGACCTGTGAACAACACACAGGAGGATGAATCCATTCCTGAGGCTCTAACTCAGAACTCCTCAGCCTGTTTTTTACAATGTTATGCTAAGATTTGTCAGTTATTGCTGGGCTGCAGGACGGGTGTAGGTGGTTAAAATCAAACAACAGAGCCTCCGTGTTTGTAAGTTTTCAACTCGAAAGCAAAATTAGTACCTAAATGTAACGGGAAGAAAAAAAGATTAGAATTAGCAATGTATCAAATTAACAATAGAACAAATTAACCATTTCAATATATTGTCCATTGGCAGGCCAGGACTCATTACAGTATTCCTGTCTACACTGAAAACACGAACGTCAGCTGGATGTGAGCATGCAGGCGGTTAATGGGAAAAAATGGATGGACTCTGTGTGCTCTTTCTCTTGATTTAAGATACGAAACTACAGCACATGCACGTGGTGAAGAAATATACTTGAATTCTGCTTTCCACTTTGGGCAGCTGCTAACTCACCATTTCCATTCCAAATGTTTATTTGTTTATCTCTTCCCATTTTTTTCCCAGGACACATGGTTGTCCTCAGAAAAAATTCTCCTCCTTGAAGCTCCTCAATGTGTTAGAACTCATTTCTCCAGCCAGAAGGACAATCTGTGTAATAATTTCTGTGTTATGAAAACACACAATCTACAAAAAGTTGGTAAAAATCAAAGTACTAATTTATTATTTGCCTGTAGTCTGCTGGGAGATCTAAAAGCCATAAATTAAAAGACTCTCAGTGCCTCAGGAGGATAATGAGAACTTTCATTGCCCAGGAAAGAAAAGTTTCTGTTGAAGCTCAGTGGATACCCACCCTGTGAATGTGAAAACGCATCCTGTTTAAAACATGACAAAGATTTTTCTGATGGTGGGAAATCTTCCTGCGATACAAGAACGATGTGCACCAAGAGAACAATCAAAGACACAGTGTCTTACCAACTGTTTGTGATCTGGTTTTCTGTCCTCCCACCACTTCCATAGGTTGGTCCAACAAGAGGTGCCTTGAATTTCTGTGACGAGCTCTGTGGTGCTCTGGTGAGGCAGCAGCTGTGTCCCCCCCTCCCCGAATTTCAGACAGGGGCTGCTGTTGCAGTTGGTGGATGCAGCACATCCACAGCTACCAGCAGTGCAGCACCCAAGGCGGACAGCTTCCTGATGGAAGATGACCTCTCTGCTTGAGAAATGGGGAAAGTCTGATAGCTCCAAGAGACAATTCTGAATTGCAAATGTGGCTTTGAATAAAACAGACANTCCCCGATGGTTTTGGCACTCTCCCTGTTCAGGGATCGTTAGCCAGAAGCGGGCTGAGCCTTAGTCATCAGAAGGTGAGCAACACCACCTCAAAGTGCTCACTCCTCTTCACTGGCCTCCAGGGTACTGCTGCCTCTCTGACTCTGCTCCTGCCTATTTTCAAAGGGTGCAGCAAGAGAGGGGAAGATCAGGTAAATGGCACTCTCTACAGATTCCTAAATAACTCTACCCTTCCCCACGTCTGGAATTGCTCTCCTTTTCTCAATGGCATTTCTGCCACAGAGCGGGACAGGGGACAACAAACCAAATCAAAAGAATAGGTCCTTTGCTTGTTGCTGATAAAGTAATTAATCAAAACACCACTGGAAACCTGTGGTGGAACTTCACAGGCACTAAACAGCAATACAGAAGTGAACTCAACTGCCAGTAGTTGTGAGCAGACTAACCTAACAGACAAAGCTATCTAGAGCTAGCATTGAAAAGCTTTCGGGTTCTTGCTTGACTGGTCCCAGCATTTGAAACACTATTTTTAACACACTCACTACATGAAACAGGCACACGTGCTCAAGGGAACATCCTCGTCTCAAGAAAGTCACTTTTGCATTTTGAAAGAGAGGTAAAATGTGTTTCACTTTCTTGGGGCTGTCTCACCAGGGCACGTTTTGTCAAATAACCTTCTCCTCCTACCACAGCCAAACCATCCCATGCCCATGCCACGTGCAATGACACGCAGGGCATGCTGTGAGACACTGCCATAGCAATAAGCAGGTTTACCTCCTCTGGTCCTCCACCACTGTGAGATACGAACCAAGCTATAACCAAAATTCTCCAGACTTAGGAAAGCTCAGTAGTGTTCACTGCACGTTTCTTATCCTGGTGAGGAAACACCTCTACCAGTCCTCCTCACCTGTTCTTAGTTCCAGTGATTGCCTCTCACAGCAGCTTCACAGAACAAGGTGCAGGANAGGAGTAAAGGTAGCCAGGCAAAATACTTTGGTCTCCTGGACACGCAGGTCTGATTGCTGCTGTATGGACCGGTGTGACTTGGATCCAGCGCTCTCGGATGCTTTGTGAGTAAAGCTCACACTACAGAGGTGGCCGTTTGCCTTGTCCCAAAGAGAGGGATAAGCAGCAGTTCACCTCCCTCCTGTCTCTGTCTCTCTGGAAGCACTGTTTGCAGTGACCAGTTTAGCACCACGCCAGGACTGGGACTCGCCAGACCTACATCACTGGGATGTTGCCGCACCTCTGCGGTACCCAAGGGCAGGATCAGCTCAGCTGCCTCTGTGCTGAGCATCTCCTCCCCCCATAGTGAGGGTGAAGCTGCAGGGACCCTGCCATGCCAGTGCCATCAGCGGGCGGGCGCCAGGGGGTCAGCTTTCCTTAGCTTCTTGTCTGCACCTCCAGGGATTTTTCAGGTGTTTCTTTTCATGTCGGTGTTGGAAAGGCTTAGTATTATTCTGCTTAAAAATCTGGATGAGGGAAATTCAGCGCAGCACTACGGAGGCACGATACAGCCTAGTTCCACCAAATGCCTCTCAAGAGGCAGCGCATTGTGATCGTGGGATGGCTGGTACGAGTCATGTCTTGGGACGAGCCAGGACAGTGTCCAAAGGACAAAATGCCACCATCTGGAATCACTTGTATGAGACCTCATCATTTCGAAATCCCGAAGCACTAGATTCTACAGTCCACACACACCCCAAAATAAGATTAACGTTGACAGGGGAAATGGCTGCAAACAATCTTGAAATGAGAGCTTCTTCCTGTTAAACACGGGTGAAATTCCAAGTTTAAAGTGGCAATCAAGCTTTTTAATTGTTCCTTTCAGCTGTGACTTTGTAGGAAGTGGAAAATAACTGCACAAGCATTGGTTAATTTAGAAAAGTCTTCTCTGAAGGGAGATTTTGCAAAATGTTAGGAATAATAAAACAGAGCCATTTTTACATTGTGCCAGAAAAACTCCAAGTTAACAAAAAAAGGCTGGCTCCAAGCCAGACCACCAAAATAGAAACTAAAGACAGTGCTACAAATATAGTCCCTGAAATTGGTTCACATCAATTCGGTTATCCTCTAAGTGGAAAAAAAAAAGGAATTATTTAAAATTTCTGATTTAATGATGCTTTGAAAAATCTCACTCCCACCTCCATTAATGTAAAAGCCAAGGCTCATTTTTTTTTATTAGCACACATATCTTTATACATTAACAAGTTGCATGTCAAGATGATTATAATGTACTTCCAAGGCTTTGCAGTAAACTGAGAGAAATTTCAGTGCAAATTCTTAGATTAATCCATTTTCCTTTCATGGAGCAAAAAGGAGCAAAAAAATCTTAAAATACTTGCCATGGGTTTTCAGTACCTTTTCAACTCATAAGATTGCTGTTTTCCAGAACAAATAAACAAAAACTTGTCTGACACTGCCA
>VZTO01023901.1:42747-71486 GCA_013400615.1 Syrrhaptes paradoxus | reverse complement strand
GGGCCTGAAGGGGGCGGGGCCAGGCCCCCGCGGCTCCCGGTCCCCAGCCGCAGGGCCCCGGGGGGAGCGCGGGGCAGTTCCCGGCCGGGCCGGGCGGGCACAGCTCTGCTGGCGGCCGCGGTTCGCTGGGGGGCTGAGCGGAACCCGGGGTGGCTCCCGGGCTTGTGCTGTTCGGCACTCAGATGGGCTGGGAGCAGACAGCATGTATTCTCACTCTATATATATATATTTATTTTTTTTTTTAATACCATATAACTATGTAGTGTATCTATCTACCCACACTATACACAGTGTACATATCCGCTGTATATACAGAACTATCTGTAGTTCTATAGTACAGGCATACCCACACTATAACTGTACACACTACCGTACAGCAGGTACACAGCAGCAATCACTCGTGCTGCTACTATTGCTTCAGTGCAGCAAACGTTTGGAGGAGTAACGACATTCCATCACTTTTCCCTGTCAGTATAAATGAGCATCTTTTTCTCTTCATACAAAATGTTTTTTTTTTTTTAAGGGGGCTATCGCCCAGAGTCAGCTGTCCTAGCTAAGCACTGAGTAGCCAGTCTGGGAAAACACTTGCCAAGACTCCTCAGAGTGTCTCGGCGACTGACCTGCAGAGTCCCATGCCAGGTAAGAAGCAGGGGAATGAGAGGAATTCATGGGACATCATAGAATCACAGANCAGTAAAGAATTTCTTCCTAATGTCTAGTCTAAATTTACCCTCTTTTAGCTTATACCCGTTACCCCTTGTCCTCTCACCACACTCCCTGACAAAAAGTGCCTCCCCATCTCTTCTGCAGGCCACAGCCCTACAGGCAATTTCCCTCCTAGTCATGTCAAAATACGTTCTACGGCACAGCCATACAGGTCTCACCAAGGCTGCTGCCAAAACACACAGCAGCCTCTGCACAAACAGCACCAGGTACTTGGTCACCACCCAGGTGAAGGTCAGACAGGAGCCAAAGCTCGGTGCTGGCACATCGTGTGGATTTCACTTATGCACCCACTCCCCAGCTCCTTCCACAAATGCTTCTGTAGCACCTTCTCCCCTGGAGGAGGAGCTTTGCATGCTGTGCTGAAATGCCTGTAGGTCACTTCTGCCATAATTTAGACAAACGTTCTTTAAAAAAATGTAACAGCTCTTCTACCTTCACAGAAAAAATGGGAGAGCTGAAGTTTAGATACAAACCTTTTTGTCCAAAAAATCAAATCCCAGGAATTACAAAGTTAGGAATTCTTCTGTAAGAAAAAAGTAAGGAAAAAGAGCGGCTTCACATTTTTTTATGCTTGGTAAATTCTAAGGAAATAAGAGTAACAAAATACTCCTATTTTCTAATTCACCCTTATTTTCAGAGATTTGTTTAGAAGTCTGAACAAAATAGTTTGCTTAATTCTTGAGATGAATACACTCATATTTTGATAATTTTTTTAATGATGAGCTTTTAAATATTTTGATTTGAAATTCTGTCCTGTTTCTCCTTCTAATTCCAGATTAGTGGGGCATTAATAGCACAAGACATTGTTAAAATAACAATGCAATAATTTGTCCAAAACTTGTCCAGGCAGCAGGCTTGACAGTAATTCAGGTGCTGTACATTTATACAGAATCTCTGGAAGTTTTCTGAAGGTTAAGATTTTCTTGACTTTAATCCAAAATTCATATTTGGTTAGAACCACAGAGTCATTCAAATTGGAGGGAACCTCAAGAGGTCTCTAGTCCAACCTCCTGCTCAAAACAGGCTTAAAACTAAACTAAGACAAGATTGCTCAGTGCCTTGTCCAGTCAGGTCTTGAAAACCACCAATGATGAGGATTCCGCACCCTGTTCCAGAGTTTAATAATCCTCTGTGGTTTGTTTGGGGTTGGTTTTTGTTGTTTTTTTTTTTTCCTTAGCTGCAGCCCTGTTTCAGTTTATGACCACTGCCTGTCATCCACTCACTCCGCTCTTCAGTACAGAGCCTGGCTCCACTGCTTGATAACGTCCTTGCAGGTACTGGAAGGCTGATAATAGGTTTCCTTTCCCCAGGCTGAACAACTCCAGCTTTCCTGGCATCTCCTCACGGGGCTAATGTTCCAGCTCCCAGCTGTCCTGATGGCCTTACTGAAGTTCATCAAGGCCCACCTCAACGGGAGGCACCCAAACTAGCTGCTGTGTTCCAGACGAGGTTTGTTGAGTGCTGTGTAAAAGGCAGGAACTGTAATCACTTCCCTTGGTCTATTCACTACTCTTGTGTTGATGCAGCCCAGGGTGCAGTTAGCTTTCATCTCTGCCAGGGCTCCTATTAAACAGGACAGCTCTCAATACCGTCTTCTGAAGAACTTCACTTGTAACCAGCTTCCAGGTAGAGCACGATCCAATCAGTTTTTCTCTCATCTAATTGTCTCAAGAAGAAAGCTATGCCAGACCTTGCCAAAAGCCTCCTGTCCACTGCTCTCCCATCATCCATGGATCAAGGCAGGTGATAAGATTGGTTAGGCATGATTTACCCTTGGTAAGTCCATGATGGGTCTTTCCAGTCCCATTTTTCTCCTGCATATGCCCAGAAATGGCTTTCAAGAGAACTCGCTTTTGTAATTTCCCCAAAGTGAAGCACACCAGCCTGTAGCTCCTTGGATTGCTCCTGCTCTTTTTGAAGACAGGTGCAACGTTAAGCCTTTTTCAGCCATTAGGTACCTCTCCAAATCTCCATGACCTTTCAAACGTAAGAACTGGGCTTGCAGTGACACTGGCCAGCTCTCTGAGCACCCTCAGATGCATCCCAGCTGATTCCCGACTTACATGGGCTGGGATTCCTCCAGAGAAGATCCTTGGCTCAGTCCTTTTCCACTGTTGAGATTATTTTCTCCTTGAAGCATAAACTGCTGGGAGACTTTGTTGGTGAAGATAAAAGTAAAGAAGGCATTAAGTAGAACCACAGAATCATTTAGGTTGGAAAACACCCTAAAGATCAATGAGTCCAACCATTAACCTAACACTGCCAAGTCCACCACTAAACCATGTCCCTAAGCATCACATCTACATCTATCTTTTAAATGCCTCCGGGGATGGTGACTCAGCCACTTCCCTGGGCAGCCTGTTACAGTGCTTGACAACCTTTTGGTGAAGAATTTTTTCCTAACATCCAGTATAAACCTCCCCTGGTACAACTTGAAGCCATTTCCTCTTGTCCTATTGCTTGTTACTTGGGAAAAGAGACCAACACCCACCTCACTACAGCCTCCTCTCAGGTAGTTGTAGAGACTGATAAGGTCTCCATTTGCCTTCTTTCCTCCAGGCTAAAGAACCCCAGTTCCCCCAGCAGCTCCTCATAAGACTTGTGCTCTAGATCCTCTGCCTTGTCTGTGTCTGTTGTCACTAAACCACTAAGTCACCTGTTGCTTTCAGCAGAGGTACTACATCTTCCTTGTTTACTCTTTCACTGCTACTGTGGTGGTAGATGCTGCTCTTGTTGCCCTTAACATCCTTTTTCAGTTTCACCAACAGCTGAGCTCTGGCTTCCCAAGCACCATGCCTGTATGCCCACAGAATGCTCCTATATTCCTCCTCTGTGTGTCAAGACTAAAACTATTTCAGAATAAAGCTGATGACTGAAAAGTCATAATTGTCAAACACACTCATCCCTCAAAATATTTCTGAGTTCTTATTGCATTATAGATCCATATCTCTCTTGCTCAGTTTCAGAAATGCAGACTTGAAAAGTTGAGAAGGGATCTTTCACGTTGTAATGTCAGCCAGCTACTGCATAAGGTTGGGACAGGCAGTCAGGGAGAAAAAGAATAAACATCCTCACTTGGATAGAAGCTTTCACTGTAAAAAACTATGACCATGCAAACTGTTAGGAAAGCCTTTCTGGCTCCGAGTCAGCACAGCCACTCTATATTGCTTCCTGCAGGTCCAGGAAGAACTGCCCAATTCCTTGACTGCTATTCCAACCCGACAGGCAGCAGTCACACAAACAGCTTTGCTTTGGAAGAGAAGGATCATCATAGAATCATTTGGGTTGGAAAGGACCTTAGAGATCATCTAGTTCCAACCCCCCTGCCGTGGGCAGGGACACCCTCCACTAGACCAAAAAGCCTCAAAAAGCCTCATCCAGCCTGGCCTTGAACACCTCCAGGGATGGGGCATCCACAACTTCCCTGGGCAACCTGTTGGAGTGTCTCTCCATCCTCACAGTAAGGAATTTCTTCCTAATATCTAATCTAAACCTACCCTCTTCCACTTTTGCATCTACCAACACCCCCAAGACCTTCTCCTCAGGGCTGCTCTCAAGCCATTCTCCACCCAGACTGGACCGATGATCAATATCCCATCTACTAGGATTGTCTCACTACTCCTCTGCACATATGGCTGCACAGAAGGGACCTTGGGGCTGGAGCCCTGGAGCCAAGCTGCATGGGTGGTGCTACCGGGTCACACAATAATGCAATTTATAGTGATAATAAACAGAACCTCAAATAATAACCAGTAAGAGCTTATATCACTGGTGGTCCCAAAAGATATAGAGAGCTGCTAAGACAGGTAGTAAAGTTGCCTATGTGAAGTATGTCTATACACATGCTGTATTTACTCACTGGATTGCAGCTGTGATAAAACTGCACTGGGGAAGGAAACTGAAGTGAAGAAAAGTGACCAGAAAAGCTCTTTTTTAGAGTTTTTTTGGAGCCAGCAGCAGTGCTGTGCCTGGGCTGGCAGCTTGTGGGTGGGCTCCTGACTCCCCAGGGGTGGGGCTGACACTGCTGCTCTTCATCTCTGGTGATTGACCTTGACCCATTGCTGTGGGATAAAGAGAGACCAGGGAGGGTGGGAACACAACCCAACACAGAAGGTGTGGAAAGCTGTTCTGAGCACCTGGGGTGGTGGCAGTCAGTGTCTGAGGGCTGCCTGCACGGCCCATTCCATGAGGCGGCAGTGGCAGTGGAGGCCGTGTCTCGGATCAGCACGGGTGAGTGCTCTTGTCTTTTCTCAGGTAACTTGCTCTCCTGGTGACAGGCCCTGACACCAACCCTTCAGACATGGTCCTCACCAGGAAACGGGCTTCCCACGCAAAGACTGTGGCAACCCAGCCAGAGGGTCTGCTCCATAATGTGGCAGTTCAGGTTTCTGGCTGCCGGGAGGGCCTCAGCCTGCTGTTGCCAGGCAAAGCCTTTGACACTGTCTCCCACAGTGTTCTCCTGCAGAAGCTGGCAGCCCGTGGCTTGGGTGGGTCACTCTTGGCTGGGTAAGGAGCTGGCTGGAGGGCCGGGCTCAGAGAGTGGTGGTAAATGGAGTTAAATCCAGCTGGCGACCGGTCAGGAGTGGTGTTCCCCAGGGGTCGGTGCTGGGGCCTGTCCTCTTCAATATCTTTATTGATGACCTGGATGAGGGCATTGAGTGCACCCTCAGTAAGGTCGCAGATGACACCAAATTGGCTGGGAGTGTGGATCTGCCTGGGGGTAGCGAGGCCCTACAGAGGGATCTGGACAGGCTGGAGAGCTGGGCTGAAGCCAACGGAATGAGGTTCAACAAGACCAAATGCCGGGTCCTGCACTTCGGCTACAACAACCCCGGTCGATGCTACAGGCTTGGGGCGGAGTGGCTGGAAGACTGCGCAGAGGAAATGGACCTGGGGGTATTGATTGATGCTCGGCTGAACATGAGCCGACAGTGTGCCCGGGTGGCCAAGAAGGCCAACGGCATCCTGGCTTGCATCAAAAACAGTGTTACTAGCAGGAACAGGGAGGTAATTGTCCCCCTGTACTCGGCACTGGTGAGGCCGCACCTCGAGTACTGTGTTCAGTTTTGGGCCCCTCACTGCAAGAAAGACATTGAGGCCCTGGAACGTGTTCAGAGGAGGGCTACGAAGCTGGTGAGGGGTCTGGAGCACAGGCCTTATGAGGAGCGGCTGAGGGAGCTGGGATTGTTCAGCCTGGAGAAGAGGAGGCTCAGGGGAGACCTTATTGCTCTCTATAACTTCCTGAAGGGAGGTTGTAGTGAGCTAGGGGTCGGCCTTTTCTCTCGTGTAGACAGTGATAGAACTAGAGGCAATGGTTTCAAATTGCGCCAGGGGAGATTCAGGCTGGACATTAGGAAATATTCCTTCTCGGGAAGGGTAGTCAGGCACTGGAATGCACTGCCCAGGGAGGTGGTGGAGTCACCGACCATGGGGGTGTTCAAGAAACGTCTGGATGTTGTGTTGAGGGATATGATTTAGTTGGGAAGTATTGGATATGGTTGGACTGGATGATCTTCTAGGTCTTTTCCAACCTTATAATTCTGTGATTCCCCAGGTCTCTGTCTCCTGAAAACTATACTCCAGCTTTTCATGAGGGCTCTCATGGAGAAAAACAGCTGGGCAACAGTAATACCAGGGCTGAGGTAAGTAGAAATAAGAATGCTTTCCTCGCACTTTAGAGTAGTCACTCATGAGCTGAAGTATGCTTGCAACATTGCACTTATCTGATCGTTCCTGTCTCCTTTCACAGGTAGGATCTGAGTCTGCACATGGAGGTTGTGGCTGGCTGTGTCCAAGAGCATCAGCTCTTCAAAATGGGCAACGTGCTGTACTGAGAATGGCAGGAATTGTTTTCTGTGGAGTTTGGAGGCAGGCGTGATTGTCCTCTCTGCTCCTCATCTGATGAGCTCCTTACAGCTCTGAATTTCCGCCTCTGCCTTTTCCCCCATGTATTCCTGTCCCTTTATGTTCCCATGCTCCATTTGTAGGGGACAAAACCAAGTGAATACTTGGAGCCACGCGTCTGTATAGCTGTACTGCAGATGTGTCTCTCAACCAAATTGCTACTGGGGGCACAGAAGTGCAGGAACAAACCCTGGTCATTGTTTTATGCTTCAGACCTTCTTTTTAGTCTTAAGTATGAGACCTTATTGAAGGCATTAATGAGGAGGCAAGAATGAAGGTTTAAACAGAAACAGCCGGAACCTTAGCTGTGGAAGAACTAGCAAGCTTTGGAATTAGGCAATAGAACAGTTTATTACAATAAGGGGGAAAGGTTCCTTCTCAGAACAAAAAAAATGGAGAAAAAAATCCCATTTGGAAACATTACATAAAACCAGAACACCTCCCTTTGAAAGTGAATGGGCCAGTGTGCTGTTTTTCTTTATGAACATGAAATAATGCCACAAAGGAAAGAACTGTCTACTCCCTCTGTTGATGAAACTAGAAAATGCTGCCGTGGAATACTTACCTGCACAGGCTCCAGGACGCCTGGGCAGACAACACAACTTTTCATGAGGGTTTGAAAAGAAAATGCAGCATGAGGAGAAAATAACTCCTGTGTTGTGTTTGAGAGCTTTCTCAAAATAGCTGGCCTTTTTCTAAGGAATTTTAAGAGTTGTCTGTGATACTTTGGGGGAGACTGTGGAGCTGGTGGTTTCTCAGGTCAAAAGATGCTTGGACCCTGTGGAATCAGTAGTCTTACAGGGATTTCATCTGAGATAGGGTAGATTCAAGATTTGCACTGGAGCTCAGCTAGTCTGTCCTTAGGCATCTTCCACTCCCTACATAAATAAAAGCACAGGTCTGGACACAAAACTGGATTTGGGTTTGTGTGTTTTGCTTTTCAGCTTGAAAAATGTAGTGGCTGTAGTCTTCATGGACAAAAGAGCAACAGATCTAAACTCGCCCGTGAAGCGATCGGTCAGCTGCAGCTTAATAAAGCTGAAACACTAAGTAAATGATGGCGTGGGTCCTCCAGAAAGAACTTGACAACCGTTGGAACTACTTCCCGTAAGGGGAGGACTCTAATGCTGCTAGCTGGGAGCTGATCCTGTGGCTGAAGGACTGTTTCCTCCACTCCAGGTGGGGAAGGAACTGGCTAGCTGGCTGCCAGCCTTCGTGAGGCTGCGTGGTATTCTTCTTCTGTGTGCGTTCTGTTCTTGCATTTCTTTTCAGTTTTGGTCTTCTCAAGTTTGTTCCTTTCTCCTGATAAAGGTTTTCTTGCCTATGCTTGGAGAGGGAGCAGAGAAAGTCTCTCCAGAGGATCAAGTAAGTTTAGCTATTTGTCCTGAGGAGGTTTAGCTTCCCACTCCTTTTTCTGCTGCCCTGAGGTATCCATAGCTTCCCACTCCTTTTTCTGCTGCCCTGAGGTATCCAGCAGAAGCGTTCCAGGTCTCGGGTGACCCATGCTGCCTGTGGGACTCGTGTCCATGTGCCTCTCTGTGGGGTTGCTCTGCCCAGGCTGTCAGATGGAAGCAGCAGAGTGAGTGTGCCCTCACAGGAGCTGTTTGTTGTGGTTAAAGATGCAAGACCATCATCTCAAACTGTCATGGGACTGAGAGACTAGTACCAGAACTTAGTTGCTGGTCGAGCTCCGTGGAAGAGCCGGCCCTGGCAGCCCTAGAGAAGTGTGCTGGACGCTGTGAGCACCCTGCCTACTGCTGTCAGTTTCCTCGACACAGCCGCGGAGGATACGGGGCTCCCACAGCCAGCAGCCCCGTGCTCCCCAGGTCGCTCACCAGCAGGCTCCGGGCAGGACGGGGCTGGGGCGTTGGACTTGGCAGGCTCAGACCGGGGCTCTCCCCGACTGCGCCTCCGGAACGATCGCTCCGAAAAACAACTGCCCCTCACTGCTCGATCCTCCCCAAAACTCAACCGCACCGTGCAACCACGGCCGCAGGGCCCCGTCGGGGGGGGCCGAAGCAGCGCCCGGTACTCGCAGCCCCGGTGCCCGCGAAACCCGTGGGGGCTCCCGCCCGTCGCACCCCCGACATGTGCGCCCCGGGCACACCGGGACCGGCTCGGGGGAGGCAGGCGGGCCCTGCCACCCGGGGACCCGACGGGGTGGGGGGGCGGTGAGCGGCTCCCGTGCGCATCGCGGCCGAGGGGGGAGTGACTTTGGCAGGCTGCGGCGAGCCGAGATAAAAGCTCCGCTGCTGCCTCCTTCCCTCCCCTTTTCTCTCGTAACTTTTTTTTTTTTTTTTCCCCTCCCAGCAAAGTGACCGCGGCGGCGGCAGCCCCGGAGCAACCCCAGCGCCGGACGCCGCCATGAGCCCCCCCGTGCCGCCGTCGGGCCGCGCAGCCGGGGGTTGAGCCCGGTCACAGGGGTCTCCCCGGGCGCACCGCCGGAGCGGCGGGGGCCGGAGCCAGAAGCGGCGAGAGCCCGGGACCCCCAGCCGCCCCCGCCGTGCCCGGGGCAGCGTCCGCCGCGATGTCGGCGCAGAGCCTGCTGAGCAGCGTCTTCTCCTGCTCCTCCCCGGCCGCCGCCGCCCCCGCCGCTGCCAAGAGCCTCTCCAAGCGGAGACTCCGCCAGACGCGCAGCCTCGACCCCGCCATCATCGGCGGCACCCGAGACGACGGCGAGGGCGGGGGCCGGCCACCGCGGGTCGCCGGCAGCCCCCCGGGGGTGCGCCCTGGTTGTCGGGGCGCCCCGCCGGCCCCCGGCGCCTCCTTCTCCACCCCCTGTACCCCGCTGGAGCGGTCGCCGCCGGGCAGCGCCGTGTTCGACGAGGAGAGCCCCCGCGGCAAGCGGAGCCCCGGCTGGGAGCTGCCCTTCCTGGCCCGCACCCCCTCCGCCTCGGCGTTGAGCGGCCCCCCCGGCCCCGCCAACAGCATCTTCTCCTCGCCCCGGCGCTGGCTGCAGCAAAGGAAGGGGCAGCCCTCGCCGCCCGGACCTCGCCCCGCCGCCTACGTCGTGTGGAAATCCGAGGTAAGCTCGCCGGCCCGCCCGTCCGCCCCCCCGGGACGGGTACCCGCTGCACCGCCTGCCCTCGCCCCAGCCCTGCCCTTGCTCGCCCGTCCCCTCGTCGGGGCGGCCCCTCGGAGCCCCGGGAAGCCGCCTGGGGCTCCGCTCGGTGGTCGGTGCGCGGCGCGGCCCCACGCGTGTCCGGGGGAGGGCGGACCACGGGCCCCGGCTGTGTGTGCCGTGCCGTCGGAGCTGCCGTGGGAAAGGGGCACCAGTGGCTCCGCGGCGTTGGCAGGATGGATGGTGGCGTTTGATGTTCCCTGGACAGGCATCGTATATGGTTGCCCGGGCGCGTAAAACTTTCCCTCCCAGTTTCACACCTCGTAAACCGAAGTATGCGATGGCTTCTAACAAGATAGACAAATTATTTTTAATGTGCACACCCAGTGAGCTGTAATTTATTTGACAACGCACATGTGTCGAAACCACATGAGGAGCGGTCGTATTCCAAGACAAATCCAACTTTGCAATGCAAATATTTATTCGTTTAACTTGGATGTCGTTGATGTTGGGCTGCAGAGATCGTACCACGTGGACGAATGTATTCGAAGAATGTGGCATTGTTTCTTGGTAGTGATTGCTTGGCAAGTTGCTTATGTGTCACCCTTTGTAGCCGTGAACTCCGCCTCTTTGAAGAAATTCTTCATCCTGTTTGTGGCCGTGAGGTTTCCCGCTTAACTGTTTAGTAGTGGCTCCTGGAGTTTTTGGGTTGGGTCAGAAGGCAGCCTTTTCATTTTATGTCTGTTTAAGATGTATTTATTAAAAATAGCTGTTACAAACTAGACCTATCAGCAAAACAGCTCCGTTGTTTGAGTGGGATGCAAAAGTCTTTGAAAAATCATTACCTTACGCAGTGATCTAGGATCCAAAGCCACCATCACAGCATCATCACAGCACAAGGTTACTGAAAGTAGTTTTTAAGGGCAAAGGCTGGCCCTGAACGAACCCCCACATCCTCCTGGTAGCTCAGGGGATAAAAGCTGGTTGGGATGGAGTGTCCGCGCTTGGGTGGTGACTTCAGGGATGATGATGCTGGCTAATGGTGAAGGAGGCAGCAAAGATTTTTAGCAGTTTTCGAAAAGGGATTATTATTAGGTCTTGTGATGAGAAGGTACTCTTGGCAATATTTCATCTTGATGCTTGAATTTTAAGATAATTACAAATCCATGATTTCCAAGAACTTTGTGGGAGTTGCAGTGTCAGTGACAAAAAACTTGAGTGAGACAGTGCGTAATAACCTTTACATGCTCCCTCTAATTAAAGGTAAGTTGTCTACTTAGGATTTGATAAGGAATATCAAAAAATATGTGTTAGATTTTCTATGCAGAGTTGCCTGATAGTGTCCAAGACTTGGAAATGGGCTCTGATCTGCAGATGTAAGCAGGTCTCCGTGTTTTCACTGAGTCCACGAGAAGCTGTTGGAAGCTCCGGGCATGTCAGGGTTAATTTACCTGGCATTTTGTGCAGGTCTGCATGGTGTCAAACCATGTAGTGCAGCACATCTTCAGATTGCAAATTCAAAAGAACAGTTTTTTTCCTAATGTGGTGTGTATTTTGCATTTTTAAATAGTCAAACCTTTTTTTTTTTTTTTTTTTTTTTAGGGAGGGTTTATGTTACTAATGACATGATTGCATTACATTGTGGTGTAATTGTGGTTAAATTTGGTTCAGTGGTTAAATTTGCTTCAGTGCGCTTTTGTGTGATGTTACAGCTCTGTTCTCTGCAAATTTTCGTTTACTTGGCACTTGAACCTGAGTAAGTATCTTTCATACGTTGAAGAAACGGGTGTTTATCCTGACAAAGTGCGGTCTTGTCTTTTGAAGGCATCTTTCATACCGATGAGGCGTGATTTTTAGAGGAACTGATACATACGTGTGACTGCAGTTTAAAAAAAAAAAAAACCAACACCTTTGCGTTATGAAAAAATAAAAGACAACTACAACATGTGATTCTGTTGTAAGAGAACAGTTTTGGGAAGGTCTGAGCCCAGTGATATCGGGACAAGTGAGGAGCCACGTCTTTGTGCCGGGTCCCCATGTCTGGGCTGGGCAGGTGGCTGGGTCACCCCTCTCCACGAGCCCTCCGTTGGGCCCAAGTGGTGTCACAATTGTGGTGCCAGCAGTCACAGTGGGGGGACCGTGATGTAGGAGCAGGGTGTGCAGCGGGTCGTCAGCGTCACTGTGAATTGGTGGCATTGCATGTCAGTTGACATGTAGCCTGATACCTGCTGGTTTCAGAGTTTCTATTCTCAAGGTATTATACAAATATTAACTTAGTTGTAGCTATCAGCAATGCCAGTATAAACAATTTTAATCCATATATTAAAAGCAACTGCACATACATATTCCCCCTCTTATTGCAGGCATGCATCCTAGTGGTCATTCAGTGTGGTTTCTTTGTAAAATAGCGTTGTTCATACATGATTTAGTTGTTGGCTTCCTATTTAGTCTTTATTGGAAAAGGACTTGTTCAGTTTTTAGGAAGTGAAGGATTCTCTGCCTCTGGGGCTTCACCCTTGCTGTGGCAAAGCAAGTGTTCTTGAGGAGGTGAAATAAACCCACATTTTATTGGATGAGGAGGAAATATCTTTTTAAAAATATTGTAACTTTAAAAAGTCCCGTATTCTCAGCAGGAAATATGTAGTTCCATTTTTTTTTTTCAACTTAGAAAATGTAATACATCACAACAGTGGTTTTTACTTGCCTCTAAGACAACTGAATAGATGACTGCAAGCTGAAAATAAGCATGGAAGGTTTTGGTTTGAGTACTTAAAAATTCCCATCCTGTTTGGTGGGGAATAAAAGAAGCATTCATTGCAAAACCTGTTTTCTTTACCTTCATTCCAACACCTTCAGTATAACTGCACTTTTTGGAAAATTTTTCTCTCAAGCCACTATGCAAGCAACAGGGTTATGCACTAAAAATAATATTTTAGGAGATAGATTATTTCCTCCCTTAATCTCTAAGACCTCCTTCACCTGTCCCGAGCTGGATCTGTGCAGTGGCATCCGGCGGGACATGGCAAAGATGCAGTTGCAGCATGTGCTGGTGCACCAGCTGCAAACCACATCCTGCCCTTGGGCAGCTTGGTGCTTGGGGCTGCGGGGTAAGAGCACCTCCTCCGGCTGCATTCCCCTTTTAAAGCATTCGCCATGCTCTCCGTTTCGGTGTATGAGGCTAAAATATCTGTAACAGCTTTGATATGAGGCCAGGAGAAGGATTGGATTGCTTTACCTTTTTTTTTTATTATTATTATTGTAGTGGTTTGACTTCAGCATTTTATACCACAACCCTGTCTCCTGGCGTAAGTTCTGCTCAGTTCACGCGGCCATTCAGAAATAATTTTGAATGGAACCCCGGAGTGCGTGGGGGTTTCCAGTTTCAGCAGCTGGGCACACCTAAAGGCTCTACACAGCGAAGGCTGTTAGTCCTGTGTTCTTGTATCCAGGGATTTTGGGATGTGAATCATCACGGGACAGAGGTGTCTCACTCTGGGGTGATCGGGCTCTTTATCGACATGAAATTTTATTCACAGGAATATTTTACAGTTGTAAAGAATGTTTTTAGTAGAGCACTAACAAGAATTCTTTCACCTGAACTATTATCTGCTCACGTGTCAGCTGCTTAAATAGAAAACCTGCTTCTGGGTCTGTGAAAATCAATGACAAGGTTTTCAGCAGTTTCAGCAGGGCAAAGCAGAGGGGCATTTTTGACAAAGGAAAAAACCATTCGTCCTCAGTTCCCATCAGATCTCTGCTGTCCTTTTAAGCCATTTTCCTTAAAGAAAATGCATTTTCACTTCCAAAACTAAGTATGTTATGACGATTATGCTTTCATTAAGTGTTTCATAAGATTAAGTGACTCTCTAAGTAAACTAAATATCGTGGAAAGTTGTGGTAAAAATATGTAGAGATACCTTAATGCCTTGATTCTGCCAAGATTTCATCATACTTTTATGCTGAAGCAGGTGAGCAGTCCTGTAGAAGTTGAGGATGCAGGTGTTTCACGGTGACTGATTGGAATATATTTGCCAGTTGAAAAGTCTGTAATAGCTCCGAATGAAGAGATCTGTGTGAAGTCTCAAGTGGTGTTAATTCTTCTGCTCATTTTTCAATCCTAAAGATGGCAATGGAAATCCACAGCATGTGTGTAACAAATATGGCAAATGCTGTGAATGTCTCCGAGTGATCTCTGTTGTGATAAACCACATCTACACGATTAAACTTATACGGCCTGATTATTCTGCTCTCATACACCGTGTGTTACTGAATAATTAAACGTTAACATCTCCAGCCAATATGCTTTTTTTGAGGGGAGCTGTTTCTAAAGTAGTGGTAGCATAACGTCTGCAGCCTCCCCACTGGCGTGCCTGGCCGCCGGGAGCAGGAGGAACCACCGTCGGTTTGCAGCTTGTTCCTCAGTGCGCCCGGGTTGCTGCAGGCTGTTGGCTCCGTTCTTCCTCCTGGTGCAGCTACGATTTACCTGCCTGCTGGCCCAGCGAGGCTTTCTGCCCAGCACAACCAGGCGAAGGGTTCACCGTGGTGCGGGAGGGAAGGTTGCCCTGGTTCCTCACCAGGTTTTTGGGAGAAGCCAGGAGTTGTCCTGGTGTCTCCTGAGTTGCTGGTCAGGCAAGCAGTGGCTAGATGCAAAGGTGTTGGAGTTGCCCGTCTGCACAATCAGAGCAACATTAGTTTACTAAATTAATTGGTCTGTTTGAGTCATTTGGAGTGATAATTTAGGGCACGGCTGTCAGAAGTAGTGAGTGCTCACAGCAGCAGTTTCAGCTGATAGGTGCCTTGGGAGGTCAACTTCGGTAAATCCACTTGCTCGATGCTTGAAGAGTTTCAATCCATTGGGAAGATGGTCTTAGAGTCCCTCTTTCTGTATCTCCTTGCTTGCCAAAGTTTCCCCTTGAGCCTGACTGGTTTTTGCAAATTAATTTTAACCCCGTTTTTGCAAGGTACTTGGTGAGTAGCTAGCTCACTTCTTTCTGCTTTTTCACAGCCACTGCTTGCTTCAAAAGTATACTGATGCAAGGATATGCATGAAAAATACTGTCAGAGAAAGAGGGCAAAGCAAAATTCTTAAAAATTGGGCTAACAGAGAGGTCACATTCCCATATGGATATATATCTTTGGGTGCTTCAAAGGAGTATTTGAGGTTAGTGGAACAAGTTGTTCTGGAGAAAGGACTGATTGCATAATCAAGTGTGAGGAGGGAGAGCTTTTATTTATGTTTCCTTCCCCTGTTCAACTCATGAACAGTGATTGATATATCCCCTGGAACTTGTAGGTTACCTACAGAAAAGAGGGAAAGAAGGCAGTTTTCTCCTACTCGTTAGGATGCGTGAAGAAAAGGTGCAATAGAAGTGTATATGCTGCATCCCTTTCAGAAAATCTAGGGTGAGATGCCNTGCAATAGAAGTGTATATGCTGCAAATCTAGGGTGAGATACGTAAGTGCAGACACCCTTTCCTCAGCTTTCACTGGGCATTGCCCTTCGAGTGGTGTTGATGTGACGGCACGTTTGTCAAACTAGGGATTAAGCTGAAGCCTGCTAGGTGTAAAAGCGAAGATGCTGCACTTGGAACTGGGGACAAGGCTGCAATAGCTCGCGTCATCCAAAGGGCCGTACTCCCCAATAAATCAATGTAACACTATGAATGCAAATGTTTTAATGGAATGCCTCCTCGATGTTTAGTCTTCTGTGCCAATGTCATTTTTGTTATTCCCCAGTTGCCATAGTGTTACAGGCTTTATCTTCCCTGTGCTCATGGCCACATGGTTTTGGCTTTGTTGCTTCTGCATTTGCCTCTGTTTATTGTGTGGATTGTTATGATGCCCTAAAGTTGTTTCCCCGTTGATTGGAAAATTTGTCCGTCTTTGGGAAGGAGTCGCAGGGAATGTATTAAATTGCTGTCAGCACTTGTTGATCTTTTTGCCGTTATAATCTCTGAAGAGCGATACGTAGCTGAAGTGTGAGCTCAGTGTCTCATGTACTTATCCTTAAGCACCTTGATACCTAATCCAGACATTTTTCTGTAGGGATGGAAGAGAGGTTTAAACAAATTCCCTTGCAGAGTCCCAATTAACTGTCCAGGGAGCAAAATGGGGATCTAGAGTGTTTAGATGGCTCTTTGTCATGTTGGTTTTTTTGTCTTCCTCTAAACATTTATAAAACTGGACACTCCCCCATCCCCAAAATTGCTACTTTGCATTTTTGCCTTTGAGAGGGACTTTTTAATGAGATATGTGAGAAATGTATTTTGGAAGTTTTTTCAAACAAACAACAAAAACCAAAACTTCATGTGCTGATATTTACCATGGAACTTTTCTGCTTTATTTTCTTCCATACCACACCCTAAACCACGAGATGCACAGATTAGTTTCAGCCTAAGTTCATCCCAGTCAATGCTGCAGGAGTTCTATAATTGCAAAATTTAGTGGGCAGAAATGTTGTGGATCTTGTATGAAGAGGAACGAACACCATTAAAAGTAACTAAATATATTCAACATTTCTGAATTTGGCAAATGCACTCTTCCCATTCCCAACTAAATTACGTCTAAAGACATTTGGTGAAAATATGGGAGTTGACAGCCAGGACAGACAGAATTCTCCCCAAATGTGCATTGCTTAAGTAATGGGAAAGGAACTTGTGAAAATAATAGAAATGAGACTGAAAAGCAATTTTGAGCAGCCTCTAAAATACCAGCAGCCCAGACTGCTGTCTTGACTTCATGATGGAGTTGTGGCATGTTTGGCTTTGCAGACTGTCTTGTCCGACGAGAACTGCAGCTGTGACAATTTGCAGGGGGAGAACTTTTCAAAAGTCTCTCTTCGTTCTTCCGCGGTGTTATGGCTGTGTAAGCACCTAGGTATTAAGCATGGTTATGGTTTTTTTTTCCTTCCAGATGTAAATATCATGGAAATCAGCAGGGAGTTCTGAGCAAGTAGGGCTGAACGCTCATGTTGGTGTAGTAGTAACTACATGGTGTCAGTGTCAGAGTTGAAACCTGAATACCTGAACGTAAAAAGGTAATGAAAATTAAGGTTCCAGTCAATACTATCTTAGTCTTATTAAACATGACATAATGCTGCTCATATTTTATTTTCTGGCTATGTGGCATAGTAAGAGTCACTAGAATTAAGCTGATGTATTAAAACAGAGCTTTTGTAGATCCTCCTGGGTTACACTGGGTTGTAACTGAACCAGGTGTCAGAGGCCAGGTATTCCATTCAGCTGATGGAAAGCGGAAGCGGGGCGATAAGGAGGTAAAGGCAAGATTCAGACTTCATTGGAATGTGACATTGCGAGCCATCATCCAATTTTACAAGGTCTTGAGCTCTCAGACTTAAATCTGGCAGAGTACTCAAGTGTGTGGTTTAGTTTTGGATGCAAATACTATCAGTCAAAACAGAGTATTAGGCAGGTAGCAAAGCCTTTAGTTACCATTCAGTCCTAAGAATTTTCCTTACTTTACCTCTCTTTAAAACTTTTGTGCCTATTGTTTTGTGCAGATTTTTAATGTGTTTGTACAAAATAATTTCTACTAATTTTTATGTATTCTTATCCTGTAGCAATAATACATGTCAATGGAAATGTATGTGCAGGCTTTCTGGTTGAATTTCATCTTTTCCTGGATGTGTACAGACTGGCTATTTCAAGTTACATGTCTGTTCCACTCTGGTTGTCAGCAAGGAGTTATTGAATCCCCCTGGGAGAGTTAAGAGTGTTTTTGAAGGATTTGATGAGCTTCCAGTGTTTGACGCTCACCACATTGTCGTACTGGAACCAGATGTTGGGTACCACATGTTCGTGTTTTTGGAGGAAGGAGGTTGCGTACTGGCCCGTGAATACAAACATCAGTTTCCCACCCTAAAGCTCCCATCCCTGGGTCGTCATCCTCGCCGTCCTGGCTGTGCGAAGAGCTTGCATCAGCCTCTCAAGTTGTGAAAACAGAACTGTCTTTTCTGGATCTGCCTGTTTGCATTGTCTGTATCCTCTCAAAGCAAAGACCTTCTGATTTACATTATTTGTCCATGAAGACTCTTTGACTTGTGCTCAAAAAGAGATTTTTGAGGATTGCACTTAGCAAGGCTGCAGAAGAGCGATCAGTCCTGTGCAGAAACTCTCACTGTGGGTGCTGAGAACCTGCTGGGACATGGGTAGAGCTTCCTTTTCTCCTTTCTCCCGTTTGTTAACGAGTTCCTGTTCATGCACTCAGACCTTTTCAGGTTGGGCTTGTCTTTTATCCATTTCTCATTGTCCTTGTTACGTATATCTTCAGTTATCCTCCATGCCAAACATTAAAAAGGAAGATAATGAGTCTTTTTCTTGCTTTCATCACCTGATTTTCATACTAAAGAAAAGCTGCTTTACTGTCGCTGTAGCCTGTTATTTGGATTGGCCAAGTCAAATGTTGATGAGTCCTTTTGTTCTCATAAATGGTTTTGTCTCATAAATGGACAAAATGGTTTTCAGCAAAGTACAGTGTGTGATACAGACTTTGCTAAGAAGTGAAATATTCATTTTTTTATAGTGTGATTAAGATTACCTTTGCACTGCCTCAGAGCTGTGCTTCTCCAGAGGACTAGCTTCCTGGATTTGATTTTTCAGTGATGGGACTGCACCTCCACTGAACATTGATAACTGATTTAATAAGAGGAAGACTAACACAATTTTTCCATTGCTATTTTCAGGTTTATTTTCTTTATCCCTTTGTTTTCTACCACTGTTTCATATGGCAAGATGGTTTTTGAGCACTGTCTTTTCCTTTTTTCTCTAAAGGATAATTTCAGTTGAATTGCACCCTACTGAGACTAATGTGGTGAGAAACCCGTTGGCAGTGCTCTGTTCAGTTTTCATTTGCCTCTTTCTCTGAAAGTCTAAAAATATTCCTCCTACAGGAAATGTTTTTCATTCTGTTATGTCTTTTGCTTCCCATAGGAGGTATTTCTTTTAATTTATTGAATAAACCTTTCTGAATTGTATTCCCATAAGAGTATAGGCACAACAGAGTCTTTGGGCAAACTGTCCAAGAGATCTCACCATCTTCTGTTTTCAGAAGATATGCAGTTGATTCTTTATAGGGTGCTGTCAAGCTCTGGGACAAGTGAAATGTGAGAATTGCAAGCTGAAGAAAGTGGATTAACACATCTGCTATAACTTCTCATTTTTTTTAATCATACGAATAATATTTATCCTTCTTTTCCCTGCTCTCGATTGTAAAAGGATTCTGGGCAACATTTTGATTTCAGTCTCATTACTACAATTTCTTTTGTAAGTGCATGTGTATATAGGGAGGCTAAATCCTCGCAGCATCCTGGTTGGAAGTCAGCTATGTTGAGCTGTTAGTTTAGTGTGGGTGACAGAGCAGGCTGTTATTGAAAGGGGCGGTGGGGAAAGAGAGCCTGGGATAGATTACATTTTCATGCTCCAAAATAAGACCCTATCTACTCTGTCCTAAATTAGAACAATATGGTTGAGTTTTCTTGAGGCTATTTCATAACATTCCTGCTGACAAAATATGGTGCTTTTTGCTCATTGCTTTACCCCTGTTTCTCAAGCATGTGTTCATGTCTCTGCATCTCTCGTAGAGGCATGCTATGGGGACACATCTCGCGCGTCTTTAGAAGGAGACAGCATGTTCGTAAACTGTATAAAAAGTGGTCTGTGCTAGAGAACAGGTACCAAACCATAGCCAGTTGGGAGCATTAGGTGCCCAAATTACTTAGATAAACACAATAGGAAGTTTTACTTTATATTGGTACATTCGCATATTTGAAAAAATCTTTGGTACACTTTCCAAAATGCTTCTTGCCCCTTTACTCTGCTTGAGCCAATACCGTTTCCACGCTCCATTGAGGCTCAGATAAAGATCTTTCTGTCTCATAAATCTCTCCTCGATGGAGGCAGAGTGAATGTTAACAGATGAGCCTATTTTTCTTTCTTGACCTGTGTAACAGAGCTTCCTGCCTGTTGAATGCAGCTAAATTGTACCATCTCACGTGGATCAGAGGGAAAGCAGTTAGGTAAGTTAGTGATGTGGTGGAAGGTACGCAATGTGGAGAGCAAGATGCCTGCATACGGGGTTGTGTGAGCGAGAAGGGAAGTGACTTGGCCCTTGTGAGGGCATGTCTTGTCGAAGGAGATGCTGGCATACTGGAGTGAGTAGAGTGGAGGGCTGTCAAGACAGTCAGGAGATAATAATTCTTCATGCATAAGGAAAGGCTGAGATTTGTCACAGCCTGGGGAAGAACCAGGGGGGACGTAGTTCCACTTTTACTGCCTAGATGGGGGCTAAGGAGAAGGTGGAACTGGGTATTCTCCAAGTTGCACAGTGACAGTGAAAAGTTGCAGCAAGAGGAATTTTGACTAGATCTGAGGAAGAAAACCGTTCACAGCAGGAATGGTTATGTATGGAAATGGGTTGCCCAGAGAGGATGTGGAATCTCTGTCCTTGAAAATTTTCAACCCTTGGCAGGGCAGGGCCCCAAGGAACTCGATCAGATTTTGAAGCTGTCCCTGCGTTCAGCAGGAGATTGCACCAGGTGACCTCCAGAGGTGCCTTGTGGACTAATTTTTTCTGTGATTCTGTGATTCTTTGAGTGTCATTTCTTTCCACAGTAGAAGGAAAACTCTTCTATCTTCCCTTTGCTACAACGTACCTTAGACCGAACCCAAGCTGGTGGGTTACTGCAGAAGGAATGATGCTCTCCAGTGTCAAGGCTGAAGCAGGCTTATAAGAAGAATGATTTATTTCATGGCATCGTTTTCCAGACTTGTTGCTGTGCTGCAACTTGTTGTTACACTGCAACTACACTGCCGGTGTCTCACAAATGCAAGGAAAGCCAGAGGGATTTTTTTAAAGATGTCAATAAAATTTTGAAAAAGCGCCAACCAAACCCTTCTCAAATGCAAGGGTTTTGCAGAGACAGCTTGACAGTGCTCTAGCAGAACTTCAGCAGGGATTTGGCAGGGAAATTTCAGTCACTACTTGCCAAGTAGGTCTCCTGCCAGCTCATTTTACCAAGCGTGCCTGAATATTCCAGCATTAGGGAGCCCAGGGCTTATATATCTACCTTCAGGAAAACGTGCTATTGGGACAGACCTGCTCTGATGCTGAGCTCTGTCTGCTTTTGTGGGTTATTTCATTGAACATTTGGCAAAACACTGCTACCTTTTTCTGCCCCATTTCATGGTAGCTCAGTGCACTCACGACAGGCGCTGCGATGTGCTGCGTAAAACACTTCAATGCCTGCAGTAAAATGACGGTACAGAAGCATTCCTGACAATTTAGTTTTTCTAACTTTCATTTTTGTTGTCTTCCTGAGTATACTATAAAAGTAAAAATAATCTGGGAGAGAAACAGAAGAAGGAGGAAAGCAAATAGAGAGGTATGCGAGAAGCAAAGGAAATCTGCTGAGCTTTGGGAATTGCATCAGATGCACAGAAAAATAGGTGTGGCAGTAGGACAGTGCAGACTTTGCCTGTATTGTCTTACACAGTGATGGGTTAACCTGATACTGACCTTACAACTTATGAGCTTAAGGGTACAGTTATGTAACTGGGATCAGTCAAAGCTAAACTAAACTGGAATAGGCAGATGGGGCCACACAGCCCGGAAAAAGCTGGTACCAAATTGGCTTGCTGAACTAAATGCTTCCACGCTGCTATTTAAAAGGAGCACAGGGCATCATTTGCTTCTGTTTACAATGCAGTGGTGGGATTTTTTGAGCTTTTGGAGTATGTTGGGCAACATCTGATCTCCTGTGTCTCTTTTCCTTGCTCTTGAGAAAGGACTTTGGCAAGTCTGCATTAAGCTGGCAGAGGTTTTGTCAAGCAGATGCGGCCTCCAGCACTGGGTGCGAAGTTGGGCTGTCAGAAGGTTCTTGCCCACAGTAAAATGAAGCCTTAATGGCTTGGAGTCATAACCTTTTGCAGTCTTGATAAAGGCTTTTTTCCTTGAATGGACAAGAAAGTAAAAGGAGAAGAAAGGTGGCTGTGAATTATGGATGCGTGGTTCAAATAAAAGGAGATAAGGAAGAGGAAAAGAACGAAACAGCATGAGAAATGAGTGGTGAAGTAAACCATCATTAATGCTGGAAAACAGGATTGCCACTGAAGTGCCACCACCACTGGGAAGAGGAGAGCTTTGGCTCCTGCTTGTGCATCCCTGCCAGGTCTCGCTCGCGGTGTGACGTCCTGGTTTCCAGTTGTGAGCACTGCACCCGAGGTGCTGTCCTGGGGCTGTTCTGTGCGTTGGACTGTGCCCTCCACCCCACCTGGCCCTCAGAGAACCTCCCATCTCTGCTGTGGTTTGGTAAGATGAAAGGTTGGTGTTGGACCACCGCCGCGTGGTCCTTGCTGGCTGCCGCAGTGCGTTGTACTCCCTGAATGGTTCTCCCCATCATCTCTAGTGGTGAGATTTTCTGAAGCCCCTGACTCACTTTTGAAGATGAACCTTGAGCTCCTAGATCATTCAGATAGGTTTGGAAATCTTATTCTAGGTCTTTTATGTCCTTACTTTTTGTTTTAGTAATTAGAGTCTCCTTCCTTTCTTCTTCTTTCCCAGAGGAAGTTGCCTGTAGTGATGAGATCTTCCACACAACTTAATACCCCTTACTAAAGGGGTCTTATGTCTTGTCCATATGTCTTCTTGAGCTGTTTCTCATTTCAGTAGTGCTTTGAAGTTGTCTCTGTAAATACTGTTCATGTTTTGTTTGTGCTTGCTTTACGGTGATTACTATGTGCTTTAGCACAACTTGCTGTATTTTATTTGCCTCCTGCTATCATGTGTTAATTTCAGCTCATGACAGCATATCTTCTTGTTTTCTGGAAACATGTCGTGAGGCTTTGTCAGTGCATTATTAAATTCCAAATGTATGCACTTTATTTCTTTAATCCAGTAGCATCCAGCTTGTACACGCTGATGGTGAATGGAAATTGTGATCGCCATAGAGTGTGGGATCTGGTATAAGTGCCAGAATTAAAAAGAGAGGATCTGCTGTTCTTTGGCAACTCCTTCTATCTTTGTGATGGCTGGCTTGGAGGAGACACTCGGAGAGCTGTGCTGCAGAGCTGTGTTTTTCCTGCAGAGCTTCATTTCTGGGAGTCTTTTGAAAATAAATCTCCCTGATGTTTAGATACTGGGTTCAAGGGCTCAGTTGTTTGGGGATCTCTCTGACAAACTGGCTGGAAGCTGGATGTTGTCTTGCTTTCTATGAAGGAGATCCCTCCTGTATCCCCAAGGCTGCAGCCCCAGCAGAGCCAGCAAGGTGCCACTGCAGGAGGAGAGGGTAGAGATGAAGGGGCTGATACTGCATGGTCCATATTACCTGTGCTCCACAAACACCGGCGTTTGCATCGTGTCTTCTGAATCTGGGTGACTGGTGTAGGGAACAGAGCGGGCACTTGTTGCTTGGTAGGGTGAAGAGATGTTGTGCCCTGGAAATAGAGATAGGATGGGAACGCCTGTGCAGTATGGCCAAACTACACATTCTCTAATGGTTTCAGGTGGCCAGGACACCTTTCCTGAGTGCTTTGAGCTCATGGAGACCCTTCTTCTGGACCAGGTCCAGCTACTTGGGCTTAGTATTCAGCGTAAGATTTAGCCATATACCCTTTTTTGGAGCTGAAGATAGTAAGCTTAAGATGTCACTTGAATTACAGTTGAAAAGAATGAGATTCCTGCAGTGAATTCTTTTATTTCTGGCTTCCTTACAGTTTTTTGAAATACACTTCTTTGGTTGAGATAAAGGTAGTTAATAATCATACTGCTGTGCTAGAGGATGACTGGCCCCTTCAATTAAAATAGGACCAAAGCATTTGTAGGAAAGTGGCAGCTCTTCTCGTGCTCAGACAGATGGAGTGGAAGCCACGGGGAAAGGAGAAATATGGTTGGCAACATCTGGGGTAAATTAAAGCGAAGCTGTAAGGCAACAATTAGTTGGGATGTTCCCAAGGAGAGTGTGTCAGATTTCTGTTGAAGATAGCAGGGGGAGCTACAGAGGGGCTTGCTGGCTGACCCCTCTTGAAAGAAAACCCAAGGCTAAGGGAGGCTGAAAGCAGGAAAGCGAAGGGGAGTTCGCTTGGCATGATTGTTGGAGCCAGCGTCAAGGGCCTGAGGAGCAAGGGAAGGGAAGGCTGCCGGTGATGGTGCAGCAGAAGCAGCTGCTGTGCTGTTGAAGGCACGGAACAAGCAGCATGCGGGGAGTGTAAGGGGACCTCCTGTCACATCCGAAGGTTAAGTGTTTGGTTATTTTGGTTACTCCTAACCCAGCCTTTGTAAGCCGAGAGACTGAGAAGCCCTGCTGGGGAGGGGAGGAAAGATTTGGGGAGGAAAGGACTGGAATGGCTGAACAGAGATCTGGTGACCACCAAGCACAGATGGAAATGGAAATGGGGTGGCTGTTGTGTCGGCGTGCTCAAAGTACCATATATATTTTGGGATAAGTGGTTGAATTGCTGGGACTTGTCTTGTTAGCAGAGATTATTTTGTGCAGTGGTGAAGTGCTGTAATTTGCTCTGTGAGGTTTAATGAAGCCTGGAGTTGAACAGCTGAGGAAATTGTGAATTGCATCTCTGCATTGCCACCCCTTCTGTGGGGGGGGGTTGCCCCAAACAGCTGGACCACAAGTGGTTGATGGGAGGAAGGGGAAGAGATGAGGAGCACAATAAGGGAAAAGGAAACCAGAGGTGTTTTGGGATGGGTGGTGTTATGAACTGCAGGGGAATTATTTAATTTTTGTGACAAGATGTTTTGCCTGTAAAAAAATTTGTGTATAATACATACATTGGTTCTATCTAAACTTGCAAATAAGGTTCAGTATGTTATTTTTTATGCTTGGAAAATGTTCTTTGTTTCTGTATGTTTCTCCTCCATGAAGCATTACCACATGGAAAAGTGTTAGTTGAACCATTCCACAGCAATCTAAATACATCTGGAATCCAACTTACTAAAAATGTGAATGTCAGTTATACAACATTTCAATGTACAATGCCCAGGAAAAGAAAATAATGTGAAATGTATCATTTCTTAGTCATGTACATCTCTCGGTAGTAAGTCAAGGTTTTATTGTCTTTGTTCCGTCAGGAAGCATCTCCCAGCTATGAGATGTGGTTTCCTGCAGACAAGACTCTGCAGAGCAGGGTGGGTGAGGTTCACAGCGGGTAGGACAGGGGCTGCTCAGACCTGTGTTGGAACGCTCAGTGTGGTGGGTCAGTAGAACATTGCTTTGCATCCCATCACAGCTCCACGGCTGTGTACACCTCCGCACCAGGGACAGCCGTGCTCCGTTCAGACAGAGCTAGGTGTCGGTACCAAACTCCCCAGATGTCTTTTGCTGAGAAGCTTCCAGAACAAGGAGGCATGTGAGTGGTTGTGAGATCAAATAGTTGGAGGTCACTTGCCTCCGGAGAGAACTGGAGGGCTTCTGCCTTTGCTTCGGAGATTTATGCTCAACTGGCGCAACATCAGTGTGTAGAAAAGGATCTAACATACTGGATTTAGAAGAAATGAAAAAAATATTTCTCCATGTTTTGTGTTAGGGTGACTCTGGAAGTACTCTGGTTCTGGTTTTGCTTTTGTTCTTCCCAGCTTTTTAGGAAATATTTGAACCAAATATTTCAGGCAATGCTCGAGATCATTGAGGGAGAAGCTAATTTACCCAGCTTGGAAAAGGGTCAGCTGCAGATTTTACTGCAGTGACTGAGAAGGCTTCTGCCCTCGCTTTCTTCCGCTCTTCTCACTATAGATTGGGGCTACATCCACTCTGTAAGAATATGTTTTATTTGCAGTATACATAGCTTAGATGCTGCTTAGAGTATTTTTTTATTCCTTCTGAAGAGCGGGACAGAAGCAGCGGGCAGGCGATCGCTCAGTCCTTAGGGGCTGCCTGGGGGTGCCTTACTGAAGCACTGGGAAGGGACCAGGCTCAGGAAATCGGAGCTGCAGCTGCGCCCGTGGATTTGATGGCGAATCCACGCCGGAGCATGGGAAGTGTTTGCCGTGAGGGCTAGGTCTGGCCCTGCTGAGGAGGGCAGTGGGGTGGGGTGGGATTTGGCAAGTGCCCCTGGGTGCTTCCCTGATGGGGGGGATGAGGATGCAGCATTAGTTATTTCTGGAAACTACACAGCCTACAGAAATTATATTTAGCTGTTAGATAACTGGTTTAAACTGGGATTATGCCCAAATTAGGGATGAGACAGTAAAGCTGAGTGATAAGAGTGTCTGGTGTCTCTTCCCTGACTGTAGGGGGTTGAGGGACAGAAATGGGCATCCAACAGCACGAAAATTTCTGCAGAATCCAGAGGATTCACGTGGGCATCCCTGCACTGCTGGTGGCCTTGTGTTGCAGAGGGGATTTTTACATTTCCACAGTGTCTTGGTGCCCTATTTGTGGGTTAGGACATGACTGTACAAGATGTGGTATAGACACAGGAGATTTTTTTTTTTCCCCAGAAATTTTACAGAAGAGACAACAGATAAACACATTTGCACCAGAAATTGTACAGAGACTGGTTTGTTATATTTAGTAGCATAAGCAAAGAAATGTTTTGCCCTTGATAAGTTTTAAAGTCTTAAGCCATGGGAATAATAGGTCAGTAATACAGATGTTTATGGGTAATTTCTTCAAGAATGAGGGGAGGAGTGAAGTTCCCAGTGCACAAAACTGGGTAACAGACCTGACACGGTGGGATGAATGCAGACAGTAGGTAAGGATGATGGAGAGGATGGGACTAGTTGTGGGGGAATATGTTTAATATTTGATGTAATAACAGGCTGAGATGCAATGGAAGGCTGCATAGAAAAGGGCGACATCATCAAAGGCCCATAGTCTTTGCAGAGCATTCTGGATTCATGTAAGTAGAGCAGCACTTCGTTGGAAAGGCGAGGAAAGAGAATGCCACAGCCATTGACAAGATAGAAGTCTGCATGGGATTTCTAGATGCATTTTGTAGTGAAAATGCTGTGTATTGACGATTTGTATGTAAATATCTTTTCTCTCCTGGCCAGAGGTAGGTGGTAGGAGCAATACTGCATACACTGGCCTTTGTTGTCTTCCTGCCTCCCTTTCCACAAGCATCAGATTTTCCCTGTGTCCTGGAGAGGGGTACCTAGATGCACATTGGTGTAAAGATCTCTGGTCTAAGCTGGGAAGCTGATGTGATGCAGGGCTCCTGCATAGCATCTGCTCGGGTCCCAAGGCGGTGTATCCATGGTCTTGGAGTGACTACACTAAGAGATCTAATAAAACCTAATAATCTCTTGAGGAGAGGGTGCCAGGTGCTGGGAAACTGTAGTATTAATAAATGAAAAGTAAACTAATTTAAGTATCAGTCTACTTCTGTCTTTACAATATCCAGGATCGTTTCATTAGCACATGCTGTACCTTACTGGAGTACTGGATCATGCTTGTACTGTAAAAGGAGTCGGCACCCTCTACGAGTGAGATCACCCAGAGTTGAAGCATAAAATCAAGTTCAGCTCTTGCCCCTGTAGTGATACCTCCCCACCCCGCTTGTCTCCTGTCCCAGCTGGAACCTGTCTGGCTCTCTGACAGCCCCCTGCCTGGGGAAGTGGTACTCCCCTTCCCGAAAGGTGTCTTACGATCTTCTTTCTCCATCCCCTTGAGTGCTGTTGTTACCCTGTTGGTCTGCTGAGCTCATGGGGGGTACATCTTACGAACCAGTTACTGGGTGGCTGTGGTGCTGTGCCCTTAGGTGGGTTCCTGCATCCTGGTGGCTGGACAAGGGAGGGATGCCGCCCTTTCATCTGGCAAAGGCAGAGGCATCTTCGTCAGAAAGGGAGGAGGTTCTGTGTATGGTTATAAGTACACAAATTTAAACTGTAGGCAGAAACACTTTATTTCTTTTTAAAAGCAGCAAAACGAAAGTCTTGATGAACAATGCTGATAGGCTGAGTAATTGCTTTGGTTTGAAAGTTATTTAGGTTATTCTAACGACCTTTTGCAATGTTTTCTTTGCACAATAAATGTCTTAATGGAAAGCTGGAATCTTGCTGTGAATTATTAACACTCACCTAACAGCTGTTTACATATGTTTGCCTTGAAACTTAGCTCTGTAATACTATGTGTTGGAACCTGTGCTTTACTAAAGGTGCAGATGAGGTCGGAGAAGGCGGCTGCCAGTTGTTCATACATAACAGTTCTGCTGGGCCCCCTCCAGTGCTGGTAACCGTGCACGTCTGAGTTTCCTACCTGTTTGTTATGACCACTTCTGAACTGTTACTCTATCAGCACCAGTAGATGTAAGCCTCTTCTCTAAACACCTTCTTTATTATTTCTCTATGAGAAGGGCAAACCAACCTTGAACCCTATACAGTGCTCTGGAGTGCTCCATTGCCTGGAGTTCCTGCCCTTATCCGGGACTGGATTGTGGCAGCTTGTGGGGCAGAGACCAGTACACAGCTTTTGTCTTCTTCAGAACCTCAGCCCCTTGACAAGGAGAGGTGTACCCCAAAGCATCTTCCATTTGGATGGGTGTCTTCATGGTCTTCGTTCAATACCTTTGTGGAGACAGACTGTCAAGCTTCCACCTTGTGTGGTGGCTGATAACATCTCACACGGGAATTGCTGGATATTATAGCAATGGTTGCATGGTACAGTTCCTGGTGCACTCCAGTATCATCCTCTCCAAGCCAGGGATTACTTCTGTGAGAACTTGCTTTGATGGGATACAAACTCACTGGAGTAAAAATTGGTTTTGCAGTGGCCACTTTTTAGTACTGTGAAAAAAAAAAGAGAAAAAAATATGCAACAAAAACACTAGAAGCTGAAGACTGATTCTCTGTTTAGGAGGACAAATATCGCACTTGGAAATGCGAGCTCAGGAATGTGACTTGAATTATTGGTGACCTTGTCACTTGAGAAGATGAGCTATTTTTTGTCTTGGAAGATGGGTATTTCTTTGTCTTGATTAGGTCTTTGTACGAGAAGTTGAGATAGGGACAGGCAACTTCTAAACCAGGGTTCAATATTTCAGCCTCGTTAGGGCACTGATGGCTTTCACAGAAGTCCTTGCCC
>VZTO01023901.1:5376-41986 GCA_013400615.1 Syrrhaptes paradoxus | reverse complement strand
TCTTTTTAAAAGCAGCAAAACGAAAGTCTTGATGAACAATGCTGATAGGCTGAGTAATTGCTTTGGTTTGAAAGTTATTTAGGTTATTCTAACGACCTTTTGCAATGTTTTCTTTGCACAATAAATGTCTTAATGGAAAGCTGGAATCTTGCTGTGAATTATTAACACTCACCTAACAGCTGTTTACATATGTTTGCCTTGAAACGTAGCTCTGTAATACTATGTGTTGGAACCTGTGCTTTACTAAAGGTGCAGATGAGGTCGGAGAAGGCGGCTGCCAGTTGTTCATACATAACAGTTCTGCTGGGCCCCCTCCAGTGCTGGTAACCGTGCACGTCTGAGTTTCCTACCTGTTTGTTATGACCACTTCTGAACTGTTACTCTATCAGCACCAGTAGATGTAAGCCTCTTCTCTAAACACCTTCTTTATTATTTCTCTATGAGAAGGGCAAACCAACCTTGAACCCTAGGCAGTGCTCTGGATCGCTCCATTGCCTGGAGTTCCTGCCCTTATCCGGGACTGGATTGTGGCAGCTTGTGGGGCAGAGACCAGTACACAGCTTTTGTCTTCTTCAGAACCTCAGCCCCTTGACAAGGAGAGGTGTACCCCAAAGCATCTTCCATTTGGATGGGTGTCTTCATGGTCTTTGTTCAATACCTTTGTGGAGACAGACTGTCAAGCTTCCACCTTGTGTG
The DNA here is from genome assembly GCA_013400615.1 of Syrrhaptes paradoxus. Lineage (NCBI taxonomy): Eukaryota > Metazoa > Chordata > Aves > Pterocliformes > Pteroclidae > Syrrhaptes > Syrrhaptes paradoxus. The sequence continues at coordinate 41,290 of VZTO01023901.1, read as the reverse complement.
GTGGCTGATAACATCTCACACGGGAATTGCTGGATATTATAGCAATGGTTGCGTGGTACAGTTCCTGGTCCTGATGCTGGTGCACTCCAGTATCATCCTCTCCAAGCCAGGGATTACTTCTGTGAGAACTTGCTTTGATGGGATACAAACTCACTGGAGTAAAAATTGGTTTTGCAGTGGCCACTTTTTAGTACTGTGAAAAAAAGAGAAAAAAATATGCAACAAAAACACTAGAAGCTGAAGACTGATTCTCTGTTTAGGGGGACAAATATCATACTTGGAAATGCGAGCTCAGGAATGTGACTTGAATTATTGGTGACCTTGTCACTTGAGAAGATGAGCTATTTTTTGTCTTGGAAGATGGGTATTTCTTTGTCTTGATTAGGTCTTTGTACGAGAAGTTGAGATAGGGACAGGCAACTTCTAAACCAGGGTTCAATATTTCAGCCTCGTTAGGGCACTGATGGCTTTCACAGAAGTCCTTGCCCTGGTAGTTAGCCATTACCAAGAGAGATCTAATGATTTACCTTTACCTGAGCAAACATCTCATAAAAGGAAATGCAAAGGACCAAGCAGCAGATGTAGTGAAGCCTTCCCTGATAGCTCTAAATATGTTATGTTATGTTATGTTATGTTATACACAGAAATCTTCCCTGTGCAGCAGTGTAAGCTCACGGGGCAGTCTGCAGTCCCAGGCTGAGCCATCACAGGGTTGCTCTCCAGTATTGGTGGCACTGGCAAGACACCTGGACGTGCCTGGCTAGCCTTGGGTCCCTGCCCCCTGCCCTGGGGGATTCCCTGGGCTCTCTGAAGTGCCCACATGCCCTGTGTGTGCTGTCTCACCTATGGGACCTGTTCACAGCTGGCTTGAAAGTCCCTTTGTCGGAGGGGGTGTGAGTGAGATACCCGGCACGCTGCTCCTCCCAGTTCTGCCCATTCGAGTTCTGAAGGTGTGCTTCACCTGGTGCTGAAATCAGGAGGAGGTGGCTGAACTTTGCTTCTGAAAATCATGTTTCACTGAAAGAGTAGAAGTGATGGAGTTATGGACATCCAGGAAAATGGTAGATTTGAAATTGGGGAAATGGGAACGTGCTGTAAGCATTAAGACATGTACAGGGACTTCTCACTCCCCTTCTCTTAAATCCATGTAATCCCATAAACAGGACAAGAAAACTTATACTCTTCAGTGAATATTTATGTGTAAAATTTTAAATATTTTCTTTTAAAATCTTTTCCTCTTAAATGGCAGTTACCAAGGTGAATCTTAAAATTAAATAAAACATGTATTTCATCTTTATTGATCAGTCTCTTTAAACTACTTGAAAAAAGAATAATTTCAATTTTAAAGGAATACAGTTAGCTCTCCTTGAAGGCGTGTATATCAGCTTTCTGTTGCTTTCTGATCCTGTGCTTCAGGTCTGCTCATAGGCATAGCAGGAGAGAACCACTCACATGCAGAAGTCATTATTATTTCTGGTGCCTTTATCTCGCTAGAATGTGTTAGACTTCAAAGTGCCAGGCTTTGATTGTTTTGCAGAAATGCAAGGCAGTAGTCCATAGGAGAAATATGTCTAGCTAGTAAATCAGAGACTCTTGTAGAAAGTTCTCCTATTTATTTATATCTTTTTTTTAAACTAGAGAGATTGGTATGGCCAGCGAACATGGAGTTTTCTCAAGCAGCATGCTGATTTTAATTGGCATGGTTTCTTTACCAGTGGTGGTCTAACTTAAAACATGACAACATCTTATGGAATCAATTAAATATTACTTTGCAAATGGTATGGTGTTTCAGCAGATGTGTAAACACCGTGCTCTTCCTAACAGGAAAAGGTCACAAGTCAGCTTTAAAATTAGGGTTGGTCATGTAACGCGTGTGAGGGAAATACGTTCTGCTGAAAATAGAGGGTATCCTGGTGCCTGTTTTGGGACTGAAGCAATATAATTTTTTGTCCGGGAATCACAGCACATGGTCCGTTTTTAATACATGTGTTTGTTTTAATAAAATTAAAGCTAATATTCCATCAGAAAAGCCGTAGTGTGATGCTGTCAGTCAGGACTCTCTTGCAGTCTCTGCTTGCAGGTGTTTATTTCTGTCTGTGATCGGTGTTTGTTTTTTCAGTTAATTTGCCTTCCCCTAGCAGGGAGGACTGTATTTATTAGATTTCACCATGCCTAATCTGACACGAACACCTGCTGGGAAGCTGTAATACAATGTCCGCTGCGGCAGTGAGATAAGGACGTGATTTGTTTTCACTTGCACTGTTTCATATTTACTGTATTTCTTTAAAAAGTGTTTTTGAAATGTGGGTTTGGTGTGAATGTTTGTTTAAGCTGTCCCATCAATCACTGCTGTGTTTCACTTCCATAGGCAATGCCGGGTCTGACTCCAGTGTGTCCCTGCACCAGGCTCTTGATAATTTTTTTGTGTAAGACGTGGTCTGCCTCCTTCCACACTTCCTACACCCACAGCCTTGTTTAATTTCCAGACTTCTTTCACTTCATTGTTCTCCTTTGCTCTTTAGATGACTCAGTACACAGTGGCTTGGGTGATCCTCATAGAGAGGCTCGTTCACGTTGCGAGAGGAGCAAGCGACATTCATTGAGAAAGTGTCTTGTTGGTGTGACTTAACCCAATGTACTGAACGGGAAAGAAATACCAACTGGGTATGACTGCTGGCACACCTGTTATGTTGTTTGCTACTGGGGAATTAACATATGAATGCATTTATAAGGTAGTATTTGTGACAAAATACTTTTAGTGATTTTTACATGGTGTATGATGTTTCTTCGCTGAGATGCTTTAGCACACCTTGGAAGCAGACAGTCGACATGACATTCATGTTAGAAGTAGTATTCAACAGGATATGAATGATTTTGTCTTTATACATACAAGCAATATGATATTCTGTCCTCTTCTGCTTCTGGGAGAAGGCTAAAAAGCAGATGAAATTGATGCCAAAAAGTGTATATTTTGTGCATATCCAGAATTAATCCGTGAACTGAGGATCTATATGGCAACACAAATTCATGAGTAGATTTTATCTCTAAGTGCTGGACATTTATATTGATGATATATAATCTAATTTATGTGCATGTGTGCTTTTAAGTGTCCCTTGAATGGGAGGACATAATTCATTTTGATGTTTTTGTATAAATACATTTTCATCTGTATATGCTGCCATCACAAAAACATGTGCAGCTGAAAAGATATCATTTAAAAGAACTACTCTCATATAACATTGCAAGTATATTTCTTGCACATGTGTATGTTCTTGTACAGTTTCGTGCATGAATAATTTATGTACGTTGGAAATGAAGGACAGAATGTTTCCCACATTTGGCTTTGGCAGGCCAAATGGTACGTGTGAAAACTGGACAAAAATAAGGATTCATTTTTGGCCTCACATCTGAGGAAGCTCTACAGCATATTTCCCTCCAAAGTCCTCTTAAAGCTTGTGTTTAGTAAGTTAGCTTCAGATCTTCCTCTCCAGTGCCATTCTAGCCCAGGAGAAAGAGCTTTGGCTCACCTTGAGCACTGAGCAGCTGAGCCGTGTGCGTGGTGCATCTTGACCCGAGTCCCATTTTGGGACAGGGATGTGCTGGGGAACCGATCCCCATCTGCTAAGATAAAGAAGCCACGTGAAGATGTTGAATCTTGCTTCTGTTGTGCGTAACCCTTTTCCCTTTGTGTAGAAGCAAAGAGGCAAGGGAGTGGGAGGAGCAGGTCTGGTGCAAACCCCGCTCCTGCCCTTCAGTAGGAGCAAGAATCCGTTGGACCCAAGGGTGCAGGGGAGCTCCTGGATCCGTTGGTGAAGTACCTGAAGACTTAGGTTGGCTGTCTGTCTTAAACCCCTAGTACTCTTCTGTTTGTTAGGAAGAAAGCACTATATAACAGTTTTTATTACGTGACTTTAGGTGCTTTTCATTTTTGTATGCAATTGTGCATCTACTGCTTCTTCCAGCAACAACATTAATATGTTTAGAGTTACAAAAAAAAAAAAGTGCAACATGGGAGAAAAATTCTGGGTGACTAAGTAGTTAATAACTGTTTCCCACTTGAGTTTAGAGTCAAAGTTAAACAAGCAACTTTAGCATCAAAATTTTCCAGGTTTGGATACTTAATATTTGCAGCTTTTGTGTTCTTGTTAGGTAGCTTCTCAGAGGGGTTTGCACTTCTCAACTACCAAAATGCTAAGGCTGAAAGTGAAGGATGCCTTTTTATTTAATTTAAGCTGGTCCCTCCAGATCAGAATTCTGGGAATGCTCAAAAAATAACAGCTACTTTGTTACATTTCTGTACATGGGTGGAAATCTGGAATTATTGCAGTTGGTTTTGTTGTTGTTTTGTTTGGCTTTGTTAATGGTGAGCTGCAAATTAAATGATTAAAATTCCATCCGCTTCAGCACAGTCTCTATAAACGTGGGCCTTCAGAAGGCCAGGGCTCTTTCAGTTTTAATGTGAAAAATTTTCGGTCTCTGTTCAATGTCTTTGATATCTTATTTCCACTCTGCTTTGCGTTGTTGGGGTCTGCTCCACTGAGATGATCCAAAACGCTTCGTGCTTCCCTGGCTCATGATGGTGGTGGGTGCAGTGTCCTGTCGTCTTCCCCATCGTCCGTTTCCCTGAGGTCCCTGGTTGGCTGTCAGAGCCTAGTTGAGTTGGGGTTTAGCTATTTTTGTGAAAATGCATTGGCCCATGGCTCTTCGAAATGAGTTTCATTTCTTTAGGACAATATAAATCTGGGTTGCAGACAGCTTTCAGGAGTAAGGAGGAGACTCCAGAGAAAATGTAGCTAACTCAAAGTGATTTAGGGGCTCTCAGCAAAAAGTTTTCGCAAAGCTATCTTGTCTGTAATCGCCTCATGATGTTGCTAAAATATCCCTGGCTACACACGTGCTGTGGGTATTCAAAGCAAAATTCCCTTTAACCAAGGGAAAGAGAAGAAAAGAGGTCACTGGGGCCAGTGTCACCGAACCTGTAAAATTTGTTTGGAACTTACAGACAAAAGTGTGAATAGCAGCCATAATTTGATAAAAATTAAATTACAGTAAATTAGAAATAAATAATGTATTAGATTGTGTTTTCTTAGATACTTTTGACATTCTCAAAGTTTGTTGCTTATTCTTTTGGGGAAATTTTACAGGTGCCAAGGACGTCCTATGCTGTCTATAGCTGAGTTATAACCACTTGCCTGCTTCTTCTCTGGGTGTTCAATTACATTTTTATTATTAGTCTTTAAAAGATGTTTGGGTCTGAAGTGGTTGAAGTGATTTTAATCGTTGATTTTAAACATGTACTTAATTAGTAAGCAAGGGATTTGATTTAAAACTTTTTGGATTGTATTTCATAATTTTTCTTGCAAGGTCGATTTGTATTGATTGATAGCCGTTCCGTGTGTTGAGTGTCAATGGCAATGTAATATTTCCCTTAATTTGGTGCTTCTGTCGATATTCATGGTGACAAACTGCGTACATACTCTTGCTATAAATGGCGAACGATGTGTGCAGCATGTGGTCGTATTTTACTTGTGGTGATGTCTTCTTGGAATTCAGTCCACAAGGCAGAAAACTTGTGTTATAAAATTACTTGAATAATACTGAGTTACATGTATGAGAAGCTCTGAAAAGTGCAAACCCATGTTTTGCTGTTGAAATTAAGGGAATTATCAATCAGTTAAACTACATGATAGATGCATTAAAATTCTAATTTTAATTTGGATCAGGAGTGTGCATTTTGAAACAAGTCTGTTGCTGAGCTTGGATTCACATCCTCGAGCAGCCTTGGAGCATATGAACAGAGTTGCTTTTACATGAAATCAGACTGCAAGATGCACTAGTGCGTGTTCAGCCTGCATCAGGAACACTGGAGGTTTGGAAAAGCCGTGCTTTGCCTCTACAGCTCAATTATTAACTTGTTAGAAATCCTGGGCAGTATCTCTAGGTGGGACCATGTAGGTGTCTGAATGGACTCTTCTTCGTTTCAATTTCTTTCAGATTTTACAGCTATCAGCTGCTTCTGCCAAATTTTTATAGATTTGGAGGGGGGGAAACAATTCCTTTTTTTCCAGTCGGTTTCTCAGCCTTTCAGTGAACTAGCTCTTGAACTGGGCTGAACTGAAGAAAATGCTCTTTATTATCAGCAAAATAGTTGGTGACTGAGCAAACCACTTGGCTGGTTTATCCCTCTAATGCATCCTACAGGTCTTTAAGCAGTTTTTTCTCCAGTTCAGTGGTTTAATTTCCTCGTAAACTTCATCAGCAAATGTGTACTGTTTGATCTTAATATCCATTCTTTTAGTACAATAGTATGACATAAGATTATAGTAAATAAGATTTGCACATTCTAAAAGTTTGTTATTTATTCTTTTGGATAAGTTTTCTGGGTGCTAAGGATATGATAGTAAGTAGGGGTGTTATTTTGCTAACATCCACTACCAATACGGAATGCAAAAGATGCAAAGAAATCATGCAGCCTTCGTGTATTTTCCTTATCCTCGTGTCACCCCTTCTTGTGCCTGGTTTGCTTTCTTTTATCCCAAAAGGTCTCTCTCAGCACATGGCTAGGAGCACCCTCTTAAGAGGTGATCTCGGAGCAGGTGAAGCACTTCTGTGCTGGTATCTGGGTCAGCTGTGGAGCAAGCAAGGAAGTGGCAGGGATGGGTGGGAAGAAACATCATTCTCCTGGGGACCGGTGGTGTGACTGCGGGTGTCCTGTCTGTGTCCCTGACGTGCTTCTGAGATGGCTGGAGAGGGCAACGCTCTTTCGTGTCCCAAAAATAAAGCGAAGGAACAGTCCATCTGAGAGCTGGGAAGTGAGAAGCGTTGCTGGGGTTACGGCTTACTGCTCTGCCCGTAGTGCATTGGCCATGTGGGATAGCGGGGACCGCAGGGAGAAGTGGGGGGCTCTGTTTTGGGTTCATGACTTGTAGCAGAGTGTGAGTCCCCGACTGGAACTGGCCAAGCTGACAGTAGAGACAGCAACTCTTGTGTAGATATCCCGTGAGACCACCGCGTATGTGCTCAGGAGGACGCAGCTCAATTCACTCGTTCCTATGCTCACCCAGCAAGAGGGCACAGTTGTCTGTATGTGCAGCAACTGGAAATGAAGCAAAAATTTCCCTTGTTGCTTTTGGACTGTCTAGGGCCCAGGTAAGCATACTGAAAAATAAAAGAAGGCACTTCTGTTGTTTTCAGTGAGATCTTTGCACGATCTATGCTTTTGACTACTGGGGGGAGAGTACTTCTTGTAGTATTTCCTTCTTCTAGATAATGAATGTACTTGAACAACATGTTAAGGAGCACAGACCTTCTGAGTAGGGAGTACTGTCAACTGTTGGCTTATTTTCTCATGAATTTGGTCCCAAATTTGGCTACAGCAGCACAATTTGCGCATGGAGTTCTATATCCATTTTCAACAAAATTTTTCTTTGGCGTATTATGTGCTGTCATTTGATACTGTAGTTTTATAATCTTCCTTTCCCCTCCTCCCTGCGGCTAGTGTGGTTTTGATATCTGTCGAAGTTGCTCCGTGGCTGTTTGCAGTTATTTACCTTTTTCACAACTCTTGTTCAGTAGGGTTTATGTTTTCTTCCAGATTGTTGCATTACGCTTTCAGGTCATTAATCTCTACATTCCCTTCTCAGCAAGGTCGTGGAGGATCAGACCTCGGAGGTCTCCTGGAATTTTCTTTAGCAGAGTCCAAGGTCATGAGGCTGAATGCATGGTTTGAATATTCATCCAGCAAGACCTTTGGATATGCAGCAACTGAACTTAGCGGAGCACTGCTGCTTGCAGCAGTCGTGATCGGCCTTTGTTTATTTAACCCAGCTTGTACTTTAAAGAGGTTTTCGTTACAGGCATATTTGGAATCCTATATAGATCGAGCGGCACTGACGTCCCTATATTATCTCTGAGTATCTTTATTGCTGCTGAGGAAAAAAGGGAGGCTCTATTCTTTTCACATAGTCATATAATTAATGAGTTATTCTAATGGCTTTTAGATCTTATTATTTGGGAAAGTTTTGAGTGAAGTTACACGAGGTCAACATTTCAGAAAAAAGTAAGGCTACATCTTACAGCTGAGGGAGTGAGACGCATGCATGACCTGTCCTGGTAGGATTTAAGTTTAGATAAAAACACCTGCAGTTCTCTTGATTTCAGGAGAAGCTCTCTCACAGATGTGCCAGGCTGAAAACCGTTTTCCAGATTCTGCCATTAGACAACTCCAGGACTTGCCAACGTGTGAACTTTGCCAAACTGCAGACAAGTGATTCTGATAATGCCGCAGGCAGTTTCCCTGTGGCTGTTTTGATCCTTGTGACAGAAAGGAAAATGGTAAAAATCACATGTTTCCACTTAATTTATTTTCTGGGATGACAAGAACAATTATAAAAGCTAGTTCATTAATATTCATGGAGAAGGAGAAATAGAAAGAGTAAAAAACTGGAGTAGAGGACTGGAGGCACAGGGTTAGGGTAGTTTCATCCCAAACCATGGCCCTGAAGAGACCCTGGGGTGGAAGGCAGGGCCATCTGGCAGGAGTTCAGGAGGTGGGTTTTGGATGTCTCCAGGGAGGTTTATTGTAGGACATATTGTGAATGGTCATTCTGCTTTCGCATGCATTAAAAGGATCTTTAAAAACTATACGTATAAGGAAGAAATCTGCCAGATCTGCAGTGCTCGACACTGAGGTCTCCTGGGGGCTTCGAGAGGCAGGTTCTCTGAGCAGCCGTAGGTCTGTGGGGTGCAGGGTCTTCGGGTGAAAACCTGGAATGCTTTGGGATGTCAGACAAAGAAACAGGGTTTTACGGCTCACTTGGGATCATGTCATCTCTCCAGCTTGCCGGGATGGAGAAGTTCCTGTCCCAGCTGCTCATCGGCTGCTCCCACCAGCGTGGCACCGCTCCAGGCGGCTGGCAGAGCTGCCTCCAGGAGCCACATTTTGCCAGGTCCCAGTTGACCAGGTTAGCTCCCAGTGCTGTGCTCTCTTCATGCAGCTATTTCTGCCCCGAAGGTGCTGGGATACTCTTGGGAGCAGCCGTGCCAGCAGTCCGGAATCTCCAGTGACAGGGGGATGACAGGCAGCCGGCACATGCCAGGGGCCATCATCTAAGGCATTTCATACCCGCTGTGCTTTTATGTCTCGTTATGTTTACCAAATACGTTATCTTTAAGTTATACGTTGAGAAGTTTTAACGTTAGAGATGAAGATCATTGTATTGCAGTTCGGTTTCGCAATATCCATCAATTCTGCGTGGGATATAAAACCACTCTGCAGTCTTTCGTTCCACTTCATAGGAATGGTTGCAATGTAATTGTAGGCTCCACTGCAGCTATTTGAAACATTTTGAGGGGTTATGGCAAAATATATGAAGCAATGGAGTATTTGGACATCACTAGAAGTCAGTGTGTGCTGCTCGAGAGGTTCTGCTCTAGTCGGGCTGCGTACCTTGATGCACTTGATCGTTCTGACTTTGGCTGCAGCTAACGCTTGGTGCTGCAGAAGAAGATGAAAAATTCACAGTGAAAGCATGTGTGCCTGTGTGAATACAGTTACTGAAGGAATTAATACGTGGCAGCTTCGAAGAGCACTCTCCAGCAAGTAGAAAATCACAGTTTAGCCCGTGGAGTCTTTTCTCCCGAGACATTTGTCCGTGTTGTCTTCCAGGCACAGTTTATCTTCAGCGCATACAGTATAAATGATGCAACCCCAGTCTCAGATACTCAATTAGCTGTGACACACAGCCCTGAGAAATGCTCATTATTCTTTGGCTTCACTCTTATTTTTACTTCTTATTTATTCAAACAGATTACATTCCCATTTGGATGGGATTAGCTGTGGTTTGAAAGAATTGCTGCGGTTTGTCCGGTGAAGATGAATGCAGTATTCAGCTGAGCAATGGCTGTTTCGTGACCTGAAACATGTTGTGTAGAACACACGAGAGTGTCAGCATTTGTATCTAACTGGATTTCTTGTCATATCAAGACATGGGGCACATTGGGGGTCTTCTCATGAGTTTACGGCTCCTTTTCCCTGGGGAGAACACAGACTTTGGGGTTTTCTTTATCGCCTTTCTAGGAAACAGATGCAGTATTTTCCTCCCTTGCTATTGAACTTCTGATTAACATTAGTGAATGTATCCAGAACAGGATAAAACAGCAGTGCCAGCATATTGCTGTGATGTGGCACACAACAACATCCTGCAGAGTGACCTGGGTGTGCGTGTATGTCCCCAGTGTGCCCCAGTCCTTTGCCACTGCTGATATAGCCCCATGAAACCCAGGCACAGCTGCTTTTTGCAATAGTCAGCAATGTGACTTTGCCCTCAAACAATTTAACTTTCCATTTTTAGGATTAAAAATAGCCAGATAAGTGCAGCAGATGTGATTTATATTTAATGCTTATTTGTGCCATTTAGTATGGCAAATCCGAATTTTCTTGAAGAGACAGGGTTATGCAGCTTGGCTTCCAAATCAATTTTTCAGAATTTGAAACAGAGCGTTTTAAGCCGCTGTGAATAGTTATGTTGCTGCTATGAACATGAACTATTTTTCCTAATTTCATTTAACAGTTTTATTTTGGATACAAGTGATTTTGTTAGTGTTGGAAACCCACGCGCAGTAACATAGCTCTGATGCTGATGGACTGAAACTCTAATTGACTGGCCTTGTCCCTCTGAAGGCAGAGTGCAATGTAAGCAAGAAAACTCAAACCATAAATGGTGAGAAGCTTACTTTTGGATTTTAACCTCCTGAGCTATACTACTGAAAATTCATACTGGGAACCAACCTCAGCATGAGTGCACACCATTATTTTCATAGGAAACATGGTTTTTTATCCTCTGTAGTGGAGGTACCGTTGAAACATGGTTGTGCGGGTTTTGGCTAGGGTAGAGTTAGTTCTCGTCACAGTAGCTGGTGTGGGGCTGTGTTTTGGATGTTTGATGAGAACGGTGTTGATAACAAAAGGATGTTGTAGTTAATGCCGAGTGGTGCTTACAAGTCAAGGCGTTTTTTGCTCCTCACCCCACCAGTGAGTAGGCTGGGGGTGCACAAGGAGTTGGGAGGGGACACAGCTGGGACAGGGGACCCCAACTGACCAAAGGAGGATCACATGCCATGTGATGTGATGCTCAGCAATATAAAGCTGGGGGGAGAAGGAAAGGGGGGATGTTTGGAGTGATGGCAATTGTCTTGACAAGTAACTGTTACATGTGATGGAGCCCTGCTTTCCTGGAGATGGCTGAACAATTGCCTGTCCATGGGAAGTGGTGAATGAATTCCTTTTTTCACTTTGCTTGCGTGCATGGCTTTTGCATTACCTGTTAAATTATCTTTATCTTAACCCATGAGTTTTCTCACTTTTACTTTGCTTCTCTCACCCATCCCACCAGGGTGGGGAGTGACCGAGCGGCTGCCAGCTGAGGTTAAACCATGACAACAGTGTCACCTCTTTATGCTGTGTATGTACTTCTTAGTACAAATTAAATAACAATGTCCTTGACTCAAATTGAAGTAAAATAAAAATCTGTTTATATTCAAATTGACAGAGTTCAAAAATCAGGTGCAAACTAAACTGAGCTCAATAGCAACCTCTTCCTTGCTCATTCACCCCTGGGAAATGCCATTCCGCCTTCCCAAGGGAGGCTTGTGCCCGTCTGAGGCCATCCCTTCACTATGGAGGACTGTCTGTGCATGCAGTGCTGTTCGCCTGGGCTGGATGGTGTGTGGCACAGGTTGGTGCCATTAGGCAGGGAGTGAAGTGTGTTTCTTGCATTGGCTTAAGTGCCTTTCATAGAGGATGTCAGAAAACTCTTCCCTTCAGATAAGACACACCTAGCTGTAAGGGGTCCATGTCTGGGAAAAAAGGTTTCTAACTTTCTTCCTAATCATAGTCTCAGGAAGAATCGGAGGGCTTACTGCCACTTCTGTTTGGTGAAGCAGCAGCCGCAGATACAACAAGGTTTCAGGTTGCAAACCTGGGTTGCAGCTGTATGTCCTCAGTCATGGGAATTTAGGTAATCTCAGTTCTTTTGCTGCCTCTGTTTCCTTAACTTACCTTTTAAAGTTATGGGTTAGACTTTGTTTCATAATATAGACTTAAATGGGAAGAGTCTGTACCAGTTTACAGTGCTTTATACTGTGCGTTAGTGCAAGGGCTACCTGCAGTAACCCATGGTATTTTTGATGTCCCTGTTCAGTCTGTATCTCTCACCTAATGTGCAAACGCTGGTCTGGTGTTGCCTCTGTGCATATCCGTGCACTTTGGAGTTTCTGCCAGTAGCAGAATATCCTTTGCTACCTTACAGTCTGGCTTGTGACGGAGGCTGCTCTCATCAGCTGTATCCCATCAGGTCCTGGAGTTCCTGCTCTGCAGATGAAAAGTCACCTTGCATGGTCTCCTGGACCTGATGTAAAGCTGTCTGTAGCCAGTGTCAAACCCTTTCTCAACAACTGGACCTACACCAAAGAGCCCCATTCCCACAAGAAATTAGAGTGATCTCAAAACTCTCTGTGTTCGCAGCTGACTCCGGCTCCCATGATAGAGCTTATCTCACCCGTGGTGAACACTGAGAACCAAAACTTACTGCTTTTGCAAGCTGAACCCAACAGGGGAGGGTTGTTCTTTTTTCCTATTTTGAGGCTTTCTATTTTTATACTGCAATGAAAAGCAGTACCTAGTACTTATTTGTAAATGGAGTTCACTCTCAGGATCAAGGGGCTGGAGACTGGTTCTTCATTTTGATTTTTCCTAGACTTTTCCAGTCCCTTTGAGCCATTGAGTAAATTGTCCCTGTGCTTTCTTGCCTATAGTATGTCCTCATTGTACTCCACAGCTGACATGGTTTGAGCAGGAAACAGTTTTCCCAAATGTGTATTTCTGGTATTTTCTTGATAAAGATGGACTCTTGAACTTTTCCTAGTTATCTATATATAGATTTTTTAAAGACCTGGAATTAATCCAGTTCCTTGTTTTATCTGCCTTACTCTTTAACAACATTCAGATACACATGATCAAGGTGGTGAAACTTTTTTGCAGCAATGAAAAAAAGGATGATCTCACTTTCTGAGACGGTTAAAGAGGGGACTGCAAGCATTTTAGCTGTATAAAGTAAGGCAGTACCTTTCTGTGTTGCACATTGCTGTGTAAAGACATTTAATGGCTCCTATAGTCGTTAGGATTCCTCAGCTGGACCCAGGGATATCATGCAGAGCTGCAAAAAGCATGTCATGATTAAGGCTGCTATCTGGTGATGCACTCTTCAGAAGAACTGTTTGGTGATTTCCAGCAACACTTTACTTTTTAAGCTATACCAATGATTTAAAAAATACCTTCTGAAGGTCTGGTAGCATTTCAAGAGAGTGTACAGGGAAAGGAGATACAGCATCTAACAGTGAAACAGAGGGGAGTCTGCTGTGGTGCCGTGTCCCCAGGTCCGTCATCTGTCCCCTATAGGCACATATGCCCATTATGTATATATGTGTCTCTGTGTGTGTGTATATACGCGGTTATAAATACACACAGATAACACAGAGGACACACAGCAGTCACACAAACATACGGGGTTTAGATGGTCTGATCCTGTTTCTCCTCTCCAGCTGTTTAAGATAAAAGTCAAATACAGACATCTATGTAGCACACCTATATAGACATATATATAATATGTGTGCACATACGTATACTCAAGTCTAGTCTGTAGCTGCCCTGGGATCCCAGTCTCCCCAGCTGGTGGCATTTGGGCATGGAAGCCCCCATGGCACAGCCCCACTGCAGTTGCTGGTACCCCAACCTCTCAGACCCCCCCTGCTCATGGTCCGGCTCCATCCCCTGCTCTCAGAGCTCTGTGCACACACATCCAGGCAGAGGAGGCTGCCGGCTGGGGGGGATCCCCTCCAGTGACAGCTTGGGGAGTGGTGAATGAGTGTGTCTGGTAATCATCTCTTAATCAGCCACCCTAATGAGGAGCCTGTGCTCAGGCTGCTTGTCTCAGCCGAGAGGTTCCCCTCCCGTTCCTCACCAAGGGGTGAGGTGGTACAGCATTCAGCATTCTCGTTTCCATAAAAACCCTCTTGAAAATTTGTCATAGCATTGTTTATCTTTTTTTCCTGGAAGGCTAAGTGTAAATATGATTTCTTTTGATGCGCCAGTTCTGGAATTTTCTCACCCTGTCTTCACACTGCTCGGAGAGGCTTGGCTTCACGGGCAGACAGCTTTTGCAAAGCTATAGCCAAAACCTTGCACCCCTCTGGCAGATTGCTGGGAGGCTCTCAGGAAGGCTTTGAAACAAAGACTTCCCCATGGGTTCACCCTGGAGAGATGACTTGGTACTCTGGAAGGGAAGAGGTCCTCTCCTTGTGTGTCATGTTACTCCGAGTCAGCTTTATCACTGAGGAGATTTAATGATAAAAGCATGTTTGCTAAAAACACAGATTTTCAGGAATGGAATGAAGTCACTAAAAAAGTTTAAAATCACAAAAACATATTGCTAAGGGTAAACATAAAGCAAACTCTTCTTTCCTGCTTCAGCATTTTGGGTCACTTGCAAGGCCAGTTAGCTCTTTTGTAGTCCCCTCTGCAAAGCAGTTAGAACTAAGTGATGGATTATAGGGGTCTGGCTTGCGGGTGGTTCCCCGAGAGAGCTGCTTTGGGTAATTCCCTCTGTTGCCAGCTCAGGAAGGAATGAGCTCCTGCCTCTCTCCCCCCGTGTCCCTGGTGTTGTTCCCTGGGGGGGGCCATGGCTCAGCAGCACGTGTTGGTTCTGGGCCAAAGTCATGTGCACCCATCATCTCCTGACCATGGCTTAATGAGGATTTCTACACACTGGTGCTTTAGGTAGGCATGAAGATGCTTTTGTCAGATTTTGGTACTCTTAACACAGCATGTCACCTAAAAGTTTTATTTAATGAGAAATAACAATAATAGACTTTTTTTTCCCCCCCTATATTGATCATACTCGCTAGATGCTTTGCAGAGGAGCTACCCCAGATCTATGCACACATGGAAAGAAGAACAGAGTGCCTAGGCACTGTCATCTTTTACTGTCTAAGAGATTAAGCGTAACATCCCCTAGAACCCTGCCAGAGGCTGGTTTCTTACCGAGTTTTATTTCAGTGCACTGGAAGTGGTCTCTTACAGAATGAAAATATTGAAGAGGGAAAGCTTAAAGAAAAGGAAATAAGCTGCTTAGAAATGTTGAGCTTACAATCTGTTTTTAGAACTTGAAGGATCCAACATTTGGTTCAAATTAAAGCACGAGCCCCTAGACTGAATCGGTGACTGAAACTGAAGGAAAGGATAGAAGGTGGACTGACCTTTCAGATGTTAAAAAGCATGATTCTTTTTTGCACTTAGTGGGAAGTTAGTCCAAAATTGAGTGAAATTAGTTGACCCAAGGTGACCTTTTTAGTCCATTGCCCTGGTTGGTTATCCCGTGGGATGAGGCGGCTCTGGGTCGGAATTGTTGGGATAACATCACCAGAAAGCTGTACTGGTTCATGCTCAGTAAGATTGTCCTGAGTTGAGAGCAATTAAACTGTTTGTATTTCAAATAGCAACATGCTTGGTTGACTTTTCTCAACAATTTCTTTCTTTGTCTTTGGGAACCGTCTTATCTGAACCTCAGCTGAGGTTGAACCAGAAGCTCTGGTGTCCTTGGTGTGGCTGTCAGGCCTGTTCAGTTTTTCTTTTCAAATATTAAGGACGTTTCCCAGTGAGTGGTGTGCTGACAACATTTTTTGAAAACCCTGTAAGGATTTATTTCTTATTTTTTACCCTGCAACCCCTGGATTGAAATGAAGAAGCAGGAACTTTTTTAAAGGCCAAATATTGATTTTTTTTTTTCCCCTATTGATGAATGGGCTTGGGCAGTTGCTAATCAATACCTATGTCCTTTTCAATGTCTGTGGGACGCTTCACCAGCCACAGAGCAATTAATTGTTTCTAGCAGCGGTGCTTGCTTACTCAGTGCTGGTGGTGGCTGGAGAGGAATGTGAATGTTCTCCTGGGCAATGATTAGGCTCCACAGATCTTTCAAATCTGGTAAAACTCCAAAAACGTGTAAAAAAACCTCTGTTTTGTAAATTAAGATCAGAAACTATTATTAGCATTTGTTTGTAGTTCAAGCATGATGTCATTTTTGGCAAAGTGCTGCAGAAAAACTCCCAGCTCATGGCTCAGATCTGTTCTTTCTCAGCGCGGTGTCTTCAGTGTTTGTTCTGGAGGCCGCCTGTCTCTGCTAAAGAGGAAGGGTTCTTGTGACACCAGCTTTTCTGGGGGCTGATCCGGTGTTATCACCTTCACGGGAAGAGGCACAGGAGCCTTTGCTTGGAGCTGGTCATGACTGAGTGGTTTCCAGTCACTTTGTCCTTACAGAAAACTGGATTAAACAGCTTGAACTTTTTATGCTGGCATAAAGTCTTCTAAGGACATTCCAGCTAGACAGCCCTGGACTTCGTGGAAGAGGCACACAGAGCTGCTCCTACGTTTTAAAATGTTTTTTCCCATCCTTCTATTTATACTGCTAAATAACTGCGATAATTTAGGTTTAAAAAAGGCTTGAGGAAGCATAATATCACCACAAAAACATATGTTTGGAACTGTAAAGCATCGCAGGAAACAATGTTCTTCCAAGTTTCGTGAAGCTGCAGCATGTTAACGGCCCTTCTGTAACGTCTTTTCCAGTCTTGACTTTTCACAAAAGGAGGATAGGAGCTGCTGAATTCGGAGTAAATACATTAAGTGAAAGTTACTATAATTGTGGAGGAATAATTTGATCTTGAAGAAGTCTCTTTTCAGTTATTTGAAGTTTTCCTGAATATTTATTTGAATAAAGTTTCAAATCTATCAAAAGCTTGAAAGCCCCCCGTGTATTGTGACTATTTAAATTTCATTTATTTTTGCTACAATCAGATACAAACAACATCTGCTCATTGGAAAAGCAAGTGTAAGGAAAGGAGGATACTGTTCTTCGTGCAGTTAAAAAAGCATGCTTTCAAACCAGGCACATCATCAGCTCATGAGGACAGTCTTACTAATTTTGTAAAATTATTATTTCCCTTTTTTCTGAGTTCTTTGGTCAAGTATGCGTAAGTGCTTAATGAGAATACCGTCGGGCTCGCAGTTAAAGGTAAAATGCATCTTTGTCAGATAACTTTTTTTTTTTTTTTAGTGTTCCATTTGCTGGCTCAAACATTCTCCTTACCCCTTGTCCATAGAAACGTTTTCTTCTTCCAAATGTGGAGTTTTATTCTCTTAAAAGCTTGTAAAAGGATTCAGTAGCTTGAGGGGCAGAACAGCCACTACACAGTGTTGGAATAATGGCAGATTTAAAGCCTGGTAACTTGTGAATTAATGGGACTATAAAAGAAAGTCTCATAATACCAGGAAACAAGCACTCCTCCATTCCCAGAGGAACAGTACGGCGTGTTTCTAGATCTGATGTGTCCTGAGAGAAGGCATTTTACACCGTTACTGTATTATGCACAGCAGAAGAAATATTAAACAGAAGGGTAAATAGTACAGAGGTGTAATTTATATTTACAAACGTCTGCTCTCTACATTAAAGCTAGATTTACTGAACAAAGCAGCATAGCTTTACAGACAATGGACAGAAAAGGCAGCCCAGTGACTGTCCCCTTACCTTCGTTACAGCAGTGAGGGGCCATACACTGTCAATACAAATACAACGTGGCTGACACTGTTGGGTCTCGACCTGAGACAGCTCCTGCAAGACCGCCTCAGCTGTCCCTCCTGCGGGCTTTGCAGCATTCCCAGTCGGAGCAGCACCGTGCCAAGGGCTTGGAGCAACCCTTGGGGCTGCAGAGGTTGTATGTGGACCTTGGTCCTTCTAGTGCCTGCTGCAGGTTGGGTATTCTCCTGCCTGGCTGTCTGACTGCAGAGATTAATCCAAACCTTTCCCCAACAGCATGATTTACACTTGACAGCCTGGTTTTGTGGAAGGCTTTTATTGACATTCACTTTAGATAAACAACATCATTCCTTTGTGGTTTTGCAGCTCATGAGTAATGACACAATGTTGGACTATTCTGTTGAAAGCCTTTAGACCGTAACGGCAGCGTATGTGTTCTGTAAGTAATGTCATTTTGCCTGGGTTTGTCCAAACTCGAACAGGTGTTTCAAAGGCAGTAACACTTCCAGAGCATTTTTCCACCTTTTTTAGAAATCATTACTGAATTGTACTGTGCTATAAATAGTGGAAGTGAAGCAAATGTTCATCTCCTGAGTGCCTGTAAAAGCACTGCCTCGAATGTTCAGCTGAGCCTGGCAAATAGTCCTTGTGTCACCTGTTTCTCTTGCTGAACTTTCTGCTTCTCTGCACTTGGAGTGAAGCACTCGGTTAACTCTTTCTGTGAAATCTAATATTAAAATGTCCAGTTTTCAGGGCTCTGCAGAAACTGACTGTACGTGAATCTTGCTCCACTTCTCAGCATCAGTAGCTCTGGCCTGGACAGTGAACATTTTATAGTGTTACAGGGAATGGGATCAAAACAAAGCAGCACAAGGCAGCTAACAAATGTCACTACTTCATGTACACAAATATGATTTATAAATAAATAGGGAGTTTTAAAGAGTACACTAGATATTTAAAAAAAAAAACAAACCCAAACTTTTCCTATGAAAACTTTTATAGCTGAACACTAGGGGAGGTGAAGAATGTTCTCTGTAGAATTGTGCTCCTACTAACATCGTGGTGTTGCAGAGATAGCTTTCCAAATACAACAGCTGGAGGTTTTCTGTGTAAATGGTCTTGGTTTCTAAATAATGTAGATACTTCAGTAGAGGAAATATGAAAACTGTAAAGTAAATATTTTTAATCTTAAAAGCTCCTTCTATCTAATATACATAGATACATAAATATACACACACACATATATATCCATATAAATATGAATTTCTGAATGTTCTATCAGGTGCTATGAGCTGATGTTTCCTGAGACTTTATAAGAGTGAGACAGAGGAGTGGACAACTTTCAAAGCCTGTTCAGTGTTCTGCTTCACATCCTTCCAGATCAGAAGGCATCGGGATTTCTGTTGCTCTGCTTGCCCCAAGTGCTTGCAACCTCCAAAGACAGCGGAGGAAGGACAGAAAGTGACAGTGCTGAGGACACTTGTGCAGTAGTTCATCTAACTTCCTGCAGTAATTAATTCATCTACTGGGGTTTCATCACATTTCTGAGTATTAAATTAACTCAGACATTTACAACTGATATTAAGAAACTGTTTGTCATACGACCCAGCAGTAATTTTGTTTTGTGGCTCTCCTATCAAATAGCCTCTATTGGCTCAGGGAGTCAAGGAAATGGGTCCTGGATCCCTGCTGACTTTCTGTTCAATGACATTGCTCTTCATAATGGTTGGAAGCAGCTTTGTGTCTGTTACTGACACATGCTTAGTCCAAAATAATTGTTAAATTCAATAGCCTGAGGAGCATGTCACCAGCTTTAAAAGAGACCTTCCCCACCCCCAGGCTGAATGTCTACAGGAGGAATCCCATGAAATTCGGTCTCTTAACTTCTTACTTAAGCAGTCTTCTAAAGGAGCCCCAAATACACCAAGTTGTCACAAGATGCTCACTGCAGTCTGACAAGGCTTTGAATTCTGACAGCTTCGCAAAAGGATATTATGCCAGAAGTATCTCTCTCTTTTTCCTATTTTCCTTTTTTTTTTTCCTGGTGTGCAGCAGCTTCATTTGCAGTAGAAGATGCCTATGGATCTTTCACAGTGCTTCAGGCAGACAGTCCTGTAGTCCAAGTTTAGGCAGCTTGCAGTAAATAATTGTATTAAAAAAATCTAGAAATGTGATGCTTGCAGGTTAATTTTCCTCCTTAACTGTGCTGCTTATATGCTTGTGATGGTGGATTTGCATAAAGTAGTTCCAAAGATGACAGCAGCATCTCCTTACCTTATTTCTAGTGCCTCTGTTCCCTGTACTGTTTGCTGGGAAAAGGACATTGCATGCTTTTGGTACGAGAGTTGGGCTTTATCAGACAAATGCTCGACTCCATTTTGGTTTCTTTTTCTGACACAAGTAACCCACAAAAGCAGAAATTGAGCTTGATGAGTCAGAAATGCAGAAATGCTTTTATGTACTGTATGCAGACCTGTGAGCATGCATGTAATTTACATTTCTGATCCAGCTAATTAACTAGACAGAGTTAGTAGCAAAAGTCAAAATCTAAGAAGGTTATCTGCTTCAGTATAATGTATTTCATTCCAGTACTAAAATGGTAAAGCAAGGCTAGGCATCTAAGCCAAGAGACATGAAAAAATAATGAATACGTTTTGTACTGATTGGCCAAGTTCATGTTGCTCAAACTTCCTTGGCTCCTAAAATAAAATAACTATTGACCTAGTTCTAAAAATACACAGGATCAGGTAATATCTTAATTTTGATTTCTTTTGTTCAAACTTCGAAACGCTATCACTTGCAGCTGGAAAATATACACTGGTAGGGAACAGTGCCATAGTGAAATGCTGCAGACTGAAAAAAATCACCTGCCTGTCCTGGGAGGAGTGCCACCACTGTCTGACGGAAATGTCAGGCTGGTCGCTCAGCCTCTAAATGGGATGCAGATGTTTCCAGTCGGAGACGAATTTACCTATATAGCATACGGGATGAAGCAGCAAGTGGTGACACTATTTTGCATAGGCCCTCTTGTATCGGAACACAGAATTTTTTTTTTTTTTTTTTTCCTTTTCTCTAAAAGCAAACCCACAATCTGGCAGATACTAGAAGAAGATTGCTCATGTACTGGAAGAGATTCAGGGCAGCTGTTTTTTTTTTGGCTGATTCAATTTTAAAATAAATATTTCTAACAAAATAATAGAAAAATATATGTAGAATATTGTGCCTTTGTTTGGTGCATTAAGTTCTCGTTAAAGTTACCATCATCGTTTTTCATAGTAGTTGGGCATCTAGTCAAAACAATGTGTGCTCACAACTATCTAGTCCTGTGCCTGGAATATTCAAGCAATATATGACGTTGACTTTCCTTATTGCCCTTGCTTTGCTGCTTTTTATTTTTTGTTTGGACATTAGTTTTGTGAGCTGGGTCCAATGTTTGTATCTAATTATTGGATTACTTCTTTCCCAGTTATTCCCCCAGTCCTTTCTGCACAACCCTTTGATTATATCTGTATTGGAACTGGGCTGTGCTTAACCTTCCAGGGTGGACTTACTGAAAAGGGAAATTGGGCAGATTGAGGTTTTCCCATTTTTAGTCTTTACATCTTTTTGGATCCCAACTCGAAGGTGAGAGAGCAGAATCAAAATACACATCGGTTTATGATAAAACATGGTCCTCATGAAATCCTGCAGCCTGGAGGTCAGAGGTAGAGGTATTGATCTCTTGCAGTCTTTGAACGCCTTTGCCCTGCTTCAGCAAGCTGCAACCAACAGCCGGTTCATTCTGTAGGATATTGCTAGATGCTTTTTATTCCCTCTGTTGAGAGCCAGTTCCTGCCCTTCATGTGTGCGAGAAGGTTTATGGGCCCTGCCCTGTCACCTTGCCTCACGTTTGAACTTGAATCCTCAGGTGAAATCTGGACCTTCTTGGAGACCTCATTCCTTGCATATTTATTTAATTTCCTGCTAATTGACTGTCTTACTGCTCTTGGCTTTGCTTTGATGTGACCACATTTTGTTTCCATTATTTAAAGTTGCAGAAAAACTATTTCCTGTTTTCTTATAATTCCTTAATTTAGTACATTTTAATATCTTTGTCCATGTTTCTTTCCTGTGTGCATCATGTCAAATGGAGAAGAAAATCCAGGATGATATGAAGAAAACTTTATCAGCATTAGCATGGGGATAGCTCTGGTATTTCTGGGCAAAGGCCACAAATGAGTTATTCAAGACGTGATAAATGAAGGGGAGACTATTGTAAGAAACCCACATAAAACACTGGATATGGGCAAAGGAATACTTTAAAGAATTTTAAATTCCTGTTGTGACTAGAATGAATTCAAAATGTACATACTAGTTTATTAGAATAATCAAATCGGTTGAACAAGTTGGTGTTTTTTAGAGCTGTTTAGGTGTGCTGAAGTCTTCCCAAAGCAAGGTGCGCTCTGAGGGATGCTTGACTAGCTGAGATTGCGGTCCGACTCCTCTGAGGACCACATCTCCATCTCCAGTACAGTTTGTTGTGAAGCCATCAATTCCAGAGTCCTCAGGCCTGAGGCGGGAGCTGCTCTAACTACCCTGAAGTCATCAGTTTCTGGCACCTTTCTCTCTTGTCTTCTCATTCCCCACCTTAATATAAGCACTAAGGACCTTATCAGGAACAGTGTATCTCTTGCATCCCTTTCTGAAGGTAAGAAGAAGGAACATCCATTCTGTTGCTAATACAGTCCACATCCCATATTTATCCCATATTTGAGAACAAGCTTCTCTCTCTCACAAGAACTGACTTTACTGATGCTGTTAGTGAAAGCTTGGGAATGGGATCCCCTGGCCAAGCTGTGCTCCAGCGCTACCTGTCCTTGAAATTTTCCCTTCGTAACCTTTTAATCTCACAGGGTGTTTTCTGCCTCCTGGTGATGATCCCTCTGAATGGATGCTGTACACATAGTGTGAATATAGTGTCATAGCTGGTTGCCACCTTCTGCTTGTAAACCACAGGAGTTTTTTCTACTGCATGTCACGACAGCAATTGAACTCTGGCTGCTTGAAATCTGTCTGAGAGCAGACACTTAACTCAGATCTTCCAAGTTACTCTCTGGCAGTCCTTACATCTCTCTGCCAACTCCACGTGCTGCTTAGAATCCCATAATCACAGAGTGGTTTGGGTTGGAAGGGACCTTCAAAGATCATCTAGTCCAACCGCCCTGCCGTGGGCAGGGACATCCCTAGATCAGGTTGCCCAAAGCCTCATCCAGCCTGGCCTTGAACACTTCTAATAATGGAGCATCCACAGGTTCTCTGGGCAACCTGTGCCAGTGTCTCACCACTCATTGTAAAAAAAATTTATTCCTTATATCCAACCTAAATCTACCTTTTTTTCAGTTTGAACAGCCTCAGCTAGCCTAGGGTGGAGGGAGTGTGTACACCTTGTGTTTTCTGGGCCACAAAATCATCTGAAGTGCCTGCAGAGCAATCCCTGGGGACAGTTAATAACGGGAGCACTTAAATATCTTGATGTGTAGCAGAAATTCAGTTTGAGGCACCTTTTTGGTGCTGTGCCTGGGGCCAAGGGGCTGGAGGAGGGTGTCAGCAGCAGCAGGTGGGCAGCAGTTTGGAGGGAAGGGGGACAGGTATAGACACACAGCATATCTGGGTAGCCCTGATTGCCCCAGCAATCAAAGAAGCGTGTGTTTTAACACAGGACATCATGTACAAATAAAGACTTAAGAGAGGACGTAGGTTCCGTGCTTGTTACTCGTCTTTCTGTCTCATCCAGGTATCCTAATGAACTGACTGCAGTGGCCCTGCCTGTGTGAGCAGTGAGGTTTTTGCACTAGTGTGTCCTGTTCATCTCCAGGTCATAAGCCCCGGTACACTAGTGCGTCAAGCTTGGGGTTGTTTGTATAAAAAGGTCCATTTCCAGATGAACATCTACGATGAGTAACTAACATGCTTATGTCTGTGGAGAAGGAAAGACTGGTGGGGTGGTGAGCTGTCACTTCTCTTTTTCTCCCTTCTACCTCTTCCCTTCCCTCCTTTACCTTCAGGCTTTGGCTGCAGTCCCTGGAACCAGCTGTTATCAGACTGTGGAAGATGTTCTTTGGATGCCAGTGGCAGCATCTGGATGCCTGGCACAGCTCTTTGAACTGTTGTCTTGATTCCTATTGCAGTCAGCACACAGCTGGAATTTTTTACCCTGCCTGGATGCCTTTTCTCTTTGGCTCACCTTGAATTATTTGGAATTTATATGTTTCCATCCCACAGGGGAAATGGGACTTTTTTCAGTGATTTCTCAGTGCTTGTGCAGAGGGTCCTTGCAGCTGACAAACAGGGAGAATTCCTTTCTGCCTTTGTGTTTGGATGTGCTTCTTGGAGAAGCACGCTAAAACTTACGCTCACCCTGAAGCTCTTGCACACTTGCAGAGCTAATGCTGGGACTGTGAGTAGAAAAGGAGAAGCTTTTGTAAAGGTGGATGCAATTTTTTAAAAATATATTTTGTATCAGAAAATTCCAATTTATGCAAGCAGAAACTTTTTGAAATGTGTATTTTTTAAAATGGAGTTTCAGCAAGAATCTTTCTTGGGTCTAAGGTAGTACTCCTGCTGGTAAATACAGATATGCACCATACCTAACAGCTCATTCTCTTTTCAGGCTTGCTCAGTGTTGTACTGTGTACGGGTCTGAGCCATCTGGGGTGCAGGTTCCATCGTTGCACTAGAATGACTCCTGCGCTGCCCCTTGCTGTGCTGAGGCAGATCCTTGCCTGACAGCAGTTTCCTTGGACTGCAAGCAAATACACACCCCACAGCAGGAGAAGCCAGAGGATTGCTACCAAATTAGGAGACAGGATTGCTGGCTAGGTCACAGAGATACTGTGGAAACGTAAAAGACAGCTTTCAGATCTGCCAGCTGCTCCGAAGAAGCCTGAAGTAGTTTCTGGAGCAACAGAAATGTTCAGGGATGCAGTAAAAGCAAACAAATGCTTTTGAGCTGCCTGGAGCTTCCTTTACTTAGGGCTGGGTGGTTGTCACTTTTGGCCCCTTGGGACAACTTTGTTTAGGATGGAAAATGGCATTACTTCAGGAGAGTTCTTTATGAGGGAGCATGAAGCAGCACGTTGGCCCTTGTGATGTGGCCGCTGCTGGACTTATGGCTGTGGCCACAGCGTGAGCCCCTACCCCTGCCCAGCGTGGATGCTCCGCTGCTGCAGCAGGTGACAGGGAGGGAGAAGGGGTTTTGTTTGCTTCAAACTCTCGCTTCTTTGTGGAAGCAGCCAAAAAAGCCGAGTGGAGCTATTCTTGCCCAGGAAGGTCTTCTGCAGGTGATGGCTTTGCGTCCTCACCACCCTGAGCTGTTTGTGGCAGGAGGAGGAAAGGAGAAGCTGAGAGTGAGCAGCTGGGGACAGCTGCTAGTCCTGGGTCCCTCTGAGGATGGGCAGGCTGCTCACTGCTTTCACTTGTCCACACCAGCCTGTCACCCAGGGTCTCTGGTTGGTACCAGCCCACAGCAGCGATTCCCCTGCCTCCCTATGGCTGCTCTCAGAGGGGCTGGGAAGAAGCAGGGGACAGCTGGACTCTCCAGGGTGATTTTGTTGTGCAGAGTGAAACAGGGCACAAGTCTTGTCCACAGGTGTTCTCTGGCCTCTTCAAGATAACAGGCTTTATTTGTCTTTTGAACCCAAAAGGTCGGGATGTCATTAGTTTATTTAGTGCTGATGGTAAGTCAGCAGTGCTACTGCCAGGAGTTAATGTGATTTTTCCTACCTGTGTTCGCTCAGTATTCCCCTCGCTTGGCAGATATGGGAACTGAAATAATACGGGAAGATGTGACTGTGCTTACACATGGGGCTTGGCAAGGACTCTCTGTCCTGTACATTAGCCACAAATTTATCCTTCTGCTATGCATACCGTCAGTTTTTAATTTCCTCCCTTTATTCTGTCTTCCAATTTTCCTTCTTCTTTCTTCGTCATCGTTGCCTTTGCCCAGCCTTGTTTCTCCCTATGGTTCAGTGACTGCCGTCTTTTACCTTAACATCAGCAAGAGAAGGTACCAGACATCTCCTAAACACACACGTGCATCGGGATCTCTGCCCGTGGGGGCATGTATACATGCCCAAGTATGTCTCACTGGTTTTACACCAGTAATTTCACCTAAGCCAACTAGCTTTTATTAAATCCCCAGCTGTCAAATAGGGCAAGAACCTCAAACCGTTTATTTCTTCTGTCTCACCACGTGCTGTTCTGTCTACATCTTACCAGTAACGTGTATGTTACGTGTTAGTTACTTAACCCTAGTGAAGTTACAGCAAAAGTTACAGTTCACTAGAAGGTACTCTTTGCATTAGTAGTTTGGAGTGATCATACTACAAATAAAAATCTGTAGATCTGTTCTGTGCATTTCAATTATCATTGCTACAGGCTTTTTCTTTTGTCAGGAGTAATTTTTTAGTAATTTGTTATATATTGCTTGTAATTGAAAGGCAGAGTACCTGAAACTTGTAGCTGTGGTCTAATTCCAGCTCCATCCTAGAAAATACACATGTAGTCAAAGAGGAGACTTTAGATTCCTGGATGTCATCCAGAGTTCAGTCCAATGCCACTTTAAACACAGGCAGGTACAGAAAAAAATCAGTCCTTTTTCTCACTGTCTAGCAGTCTGAGAAAATACAGAAGGTTCTTCATTATTTTCATGGGCAATTTGCCTTGCACGATACTTAACTCCCTGTGCTGAAGATACATAGCCAGTGTAAAAAAATGCATAATTTATAAACTGTTTATGTTGGAGAATATCCTCCAAAATAGTGTTGCTATTTTTAGCTCTGTTAGGGTGGGTGTGTGGAGGATGACTGAAGAGAACTGAACATCAGTGACAAGCCTAGGCTGCTGCAGTGAATGGTATTTCCTACCTGAAACATCCTTAAAAACATGCTCTTTGGGGTCTTAATAAGATGTTAATAATGATGTGTTAAAGAACGTTATGCCCCACTCTTGTTGAAAAGAGAGATCAGACTGGAACATCTGCTTCACATCAAAAGTGGAGGAAACGTTTGCCTCCCACAGACCGGAACGAGCACACAAGGAGGATCAATGGCTATGGCAGGTCCTCCCCTTCCTCCCACTTGTTGGTCAAAGCCTTGTTTCCTTAATTTTGCACATTGATGAAATTAAAATTTCTATTTGTTTTCTGACTGAGCTGTTCTAATCTCATAAGCTATTGATCAGGGACAGTCTGAACTAGTTACGGGAAACACGGACAGTATATTGAACACCTTGGGAACTTTTCCTGAGGCAAGACCAATCCTTGGTTAACAAGTTTTTCTAAATGAATTGCTGTTGCAAGATTTATTTTCCTCATTCTAAATGCAAGGTCCACCACAAATCCATCTAACTTCTTGGTCCCGGTTATCAGATCAGAAATACTGTGGCCACATGGAGCAAAGCACTCGTCCAGCGTTGACTTCTCCTGTTCTGTCAAAATTTGGGGGTTAACGCTGTGCCAACAAGATTTTTGTGAGTCAGGTGTTGTTCTGGCCTCCTGCAGCCTGCATAAAAGCATAACGATTTGTCTTATTTAACGAAAATGCAATTGCGTGTTCCTGGTCTGGACCAGATTTCTATTGCTGTGCAGGATGGCTGTGACTGAGCACGGCACGGAGACCAAAGGCTCTTCCTGGGTGTAGTTGGATAGTCTTCTTCATGGTTGGATTAGTAATGAAGGGGTCCAGACTGAAATGTAGATAATCACTAGCACATTTCATAGTATATCTGTTAAAATTTATGGCGTTCAGACTTGCCTGAGTACTTGGCGTGCTTGGCCTAGGCAGTGCTGACATTTCATGCCATGTGGGTGTGCACTGCACTTCTGAGTTTTGGTGTTTGCAGCTACCACAGACAGAATTTAAGAGAAAATACTGATGGTTTTAGTGTATCATCGCACTTGATTGCAAGTGAGAAATGGAAAAGTAATATTGTTTTCATAATAATTCAGGCATAGTTCCTGACCACTGTGTTACTACTTAATTACAAATGCTGTCAATTAGGAATTTCAAAGGGAAAATACAATAAAACGAGAACACAGGGTTTTTACAGTATTTGTCTTGCTGTATCATTTTAGCCCAGAGTCGAGAGCTGAGCAGTGT
The DNA here is from genome assembly GCA_013400615.1 of Syrrhaptes paradoxus. NCBI lineage: Eukaryota > Metazoa > Chordata > Aves > Pterocliformes > Pteroclidae > Syrrhaptes > Syrrhaptes paradoxus. Next base: position 13,506 of record VZTO01023901.1, on the reverse strand, counting down.
TATATTTTATTTATATTTAAAATGTTATTTTTGCTTTCAGTGGTGCTGTGTAATTGAGCTACCAGTCAACCTTGTTTTATTTCCTTCATACTTTTGTCACTGCTCCTACAGAAGTAGCACAAAATATTCCTTTTCCCTGCTGTGATTAAGATTTATCATCTCATGAAGATTCAGGTTTTCTTTCCCCTTCCACAGTAAAGCAGTGACTGATCAAAATCAAGTCGTTGTATACCAGCTAAAAAGCTTTAAATTGACAAAAAGAATCGGTCCTAAAAGAGAAGACAGCTTCACTGTAACATCTGTTTCTCTGAAGGAAGGAATAGTTTCATTTGGGATGGAAAATAATGTATTTATGGATATGAGATGGTTCTTCTGCGGTGCTTTGGTGCGTTTGCTACATCCCAGCACCACATTTTCTGTTAGCAAAGGCAGTGTAATGCCATGAAAGATGTGTTTGTGCTAGCTGGTAGCTGATTAACCTTCACAGTGCATTTCATACCCCCAAGAGTTCTCACTGCATATTGCCTCACTGATCCCTCTTTTTGCCATTTGAACACCCGTGTTGTCTAAAATGGATGGATAAATGGATGGATTTGCTGTAAGCATTAAATTAAAGGGGAAAAGCTCTGAAAAGGGGGAATGGGCAAAGAACGTTTGGGCTGAGGGAGGCTCTGATAAATGGTTTTGGAGACATAGGTTGAGATTTTTGAAGTGTTACAGCCACATACCAATCTTCTCAAGAGGAGAGGTGGCCATGGAAATTGTTGTGGACTGATTTTGAGAGGAGAAGGCTGTTAGCGGGTGGACCATTGTGGAGAAACACTTGAGAACACCAATAAGTAACACATGGCAAGTTTGGTGGACGTAAGCTTTATGGTACTGATTGATACTGGGCCTGAGCATGTGTTGATGCCCATCGATGAGATATGCTGTGGTCAGAAGAACAGGACCGAGGAGGAGACAGAGGCAGAAGATCAGACACAGCTCCACTGTTGCTTGGTGAGCTACCCAGGGTCTAGGAGAACAGCAGAGCAGAGGAGCCATGGTGGCATTTCCATTGAGGCTTTAAAACCTTCAAGTGAAGCATGTAACCTTAGAGAAATTGTGTATTTCCAGGGGGAGGCTGAAGCACATGTTTATTTGAAAGGCCTGGCTCTGCTCAGTTTTTTAATGCATTGATCTTTTTTCTTCTTCCCATTGTTTCTATTTATCTAATAATAGCTTCCTGGGTGGTAAACCCAGGCAAAATAGCTTTCAAGCTGTGTGATTACTGATAACGTGGCAGCTAGAGCAGGATTTACACTGTCCTTGTTGGAATTACCTTAACTGAAAGGCAGCAAACTCTGGACATAGGCAGATCAACAAAAAAGGAGAATTTATTACATTTGGCTGCACTTCTTGTTGTAGTGAGTGGGTGTGAGAGAAATATTTTCATTATTAGCCTCAGATTCAGGGCAAGGCACTGGATCAGATGGTTAGTAATAATGTCTGTCTTGTGTCCAGTCACTGTGCTTACAGCATGGGTTGACTACAATTAATAACTTGTTCCAGTGCATAAAAGTTCATTGTTTCAATTTCAATTTTGTTTCAAGTCCTCTCTTCATCCTGGTCAGGTCACTCATGGCAGAACTCCAGCAAGGAGCCAGGACTGCGTGTCCGTGGAGTTTGTGTGCTGGATTCATGGAGAGGGATGACCTGCTCTCCCTGCAGAGGAGTCCTCGTGGATGGCAGCAAGGAGGTCAGGGCCACAGGGGAGAGCAGGAGGGCTGCAAAGAAGGGAGGGGAGAGATGCCAATCTCCTATTCCTCTCTGCTGCCGGGTCCTTGATACCTGTTTCCAGTGTTGTCCCCTCTCTGTGGGGCCTCTGGGTCTCCTCTGTGGACACCTTTGTGAGTATTTGTCTCTTGGGTGATTGAAGTTGGTGTGAAGGCATTAGGTTGCAGGAAGAGACGTGTTGTGGCTCTGTTTTGCCTTTCTGTGATGCCATGGGATTCACCACGAATCCCCTCCTTTTTCAGCTTGGGGGGTGTCACCTTTTGTAAGCAAAGAGGGGAAATCCTTGGGGGAAAAGAAGGTCAGAGGGGACCTCTGGTAGAGTTTCTTGCTCTTCAGTTTTTTCACAGAGATTAGTGAAACCAAAATACATTTGTAAGATGATAACTCTAGGATTTTGTAGCATACTTCTGTAAAGTTTGGGAAGATGATAGTGGTATGCAGTGCACATGCATCATCCGCTCTTGAAAAGATTGAAGAAAAATCTCGATATTATTGGAATGATAGAAACTTAATGCCCTGACTCTGTCATGCAAAGACGCGCAGAGAAAGCCTATACAAGAGATTATGGGAATTCAGTAAGTACAAACAGCAGTGAAGGCAGACTTACATTTTGAGATTGCTGGAATTTTTGCAATACAGAACATTTTAATTATTTAATTTAAATGCTGGTGCATTTCTGTCAGCAAGTTGAATTTTAGCACTGGTGTCACAAGTGTTTGAAAACATTGCATCGTATATGGAAGTAGCAATTACCTATGCACACCCACTATAAAATGTCCTTGGTGGACTAGAACATTTCAGTTGTTTATCACATACAACAGCATTATGACAGGCTGGCTAAATACAGTAAAACAGGATAACGAGAATGTGGGTCCATAGCGTTCATTTTTCTGAATTGCATAACTGCTTTGTAAAACTAATCTCTTTAAGGACAGAGGATCAAATTCTCATTTCTCAATGTAGCTGGAGTTAGCCCAGCAAATCTGGAATGACTCAGGAGGTGCAATTCCTTAAACCTTCTATCTTTGCGTAAGCTTGCATAGTGTAAGCCACCTGCTCTGCTGGAAGCTGTTGGGCCACAGAGATGGCAATGGTGAACAGGAGGACTGCATCCTCCAGCAGAGCCTTGCTTAAACTTCTCCAGAGGAAGAAGTGCTGGATGGCTCGCTCACACTGAACCCTCAGTTGGTAGGTGAAACAGCGGAAAAGACCCAAAAAAACCTTCAGAGTAGCACAAATGATGAGAGCAAAGTGAATCAACTCACCTGTGTCATTAGATCATAGTTTCTTATTAATTTTCTTGTCTTTTTATTCTTTCTCCCATTTAGCTGGATCTGTATTATAAATTACATACATTGCAACATATATGTGCCCCAGCAGTGGACTTTTTTAAACATATCTGTCAAGCTAAACTGTGTTGCTATTGCTGATTGCATCTGTTGATTGATAGCTGCGGAATAGGAGCCAGAAGCATGCTCAGATGGCCAAGAAGGCCAACAGCATCCTGGCTTGTACCAGAAGCAGTGTGGCTGACAGGACTGGGGAAGTGTCCATCCCCTGTACCCGCACGGGTGAGGCTGCACCTCGAATAGTGTGTGATAGTGTGTGCAGCTGTGGGCCCCAGGCTACACGAAAGACATTGAGGTGCTGGAGCACATCCAAAGAGCAGCAGCACCGGTGAAGGGTCTAGAGCACAAGTGTTTGCGGAGTGCTGGGGGAACCGGGGTTGTTTAGCCTGGAGAGAAGGAGGCTGAGGGGAGAGCTTATCGCTCTACCTGAAAGAAGGTTGCATTGAGGTGGGTGTCGATCTCTTCTCTCAAGTAACAAGTGATAGGACAAGAGGAAATGGCTTCAGGTTGCACCAGGGGAGGTTTAGATGGGTTGTTAAGAAAAATTTCTTCACTGAAAGGATTGTCAAGCACTGGAACAGGCTGCCCAGGGGAGTGGCTGAGGCACCATCCCTGGAGGCATTTAAAAGAGTGTAGACGTGGTGCTTAGGGACGTAGTTTAGTGGTGGACTTGACAGAGTTAGGCTAACAGTTGGACCTGATGATCTTAAAGGTCTTTTCCAACATGAATGATTCTATGATTTTATTTTGACTAGACAACATGGCAAAATATTTTGTAAGGAAATAGTATGTATTGATAAGCAGCAGTAGCAACAAGAAGAAGATAGATCAGGGGAACCACAAACATCACAGAGGAAAATCTCTCCTCCAACAGTACCTGCTCCGTTCTTGCCCTCTTTCCACATCAAGGACTAGTGCTTGCCTTGGCTAGCAGGGAGCACAGGCATCCGTGTGGAGCAAAACCCAGCAAGCGGTCTTAATGGTGCTTACAGCCACTGCACAGCCAAGGTGCCTGTGATCGGGCTTGTGGTCGTCATCCCAGGCACAGAACCTTTTTCTGAACAGTTTGTGTGCTGCTGGAGCAGGAGGGAGGCCTTTGCCCTGGGCCAGGTGCTGTGAGGTACACGCTTGGCTCTAGTCTATGGGACATGGCGCAGCAGTAAAGCCATGGGCATGACTTCTGCCAGGTACCAGTGAGACACATGCTGATTGCCGCTCTTTGTCTTGGCTTGAAATGCTGCCTAGGATGCCCGACAGCTTGCCTCGTGATCTGCTTGTAAATTAGTGTCCATCAACTATGCTGAACCTAAAAATGACCCGTTGTCTTGGACAGGGAGTTCCTGCATCACAAGCTTGTTAAAGAATTCATTCTACCAGGCTGGTGTTGATTTCTTTCACCTTCTTTTAGTGAAGTCCTTGAAAGTCCATAATTCTCTTTCAAAGGAAGGAAGCAAGCAGTGTTATTCTAAATTTTGCCATCATACATTTTACAAGTAGGTGGGTTATCTGCACTGTAACAACTTTCTTCCAGGAACATTCCTTTTGTTTCGTTCAGATGAATTTTTATGATGGAATTCTTGTTCATATAGCTTTCAGTAGTGCTCCTTTATGAAACTTCCACCTGCAGATAAGTCAAATCATGTAAATCTTATTAGAGAAATCCTATAAATATTTTATTAACTGAAAAAAATTTACAATGGAAGAAATATTTTACCGTTGAAACTTTTCTAAACAGCAAGCTTTCAGTAGTATTGTTCGTGTCCCACTGTGCTGAACACTAATTCTTGAGGCTTTGTATTTGTATGTGCTAATGCTGAAAATGTATTTAAGGTAATAGAAGCCATTTTTACTGGCATTTTAAAAATATCTCAACTAATGAACCAGATTTTCTAATGTCAGGTTGTAGTTTTTTTCCCCTGTGGTCATTCCAGTGTTGCTCTTGCATCTTCTAGTACTACTGAGAAAGAAATGCAAAATTTTGTTGCTAAATCTTGATAAAAAAAATTGCTTCTGAGATATTAAAAAAAAATTCTTGGCTTGCAGTTTCACTGATGTGCGTTACAGCTGCTTGCCTTGCAACTTGCCCTTGATTCAGCACAGCAGCTTCAATGTGATTATTAATTAGAGAGCAAGACATGTCTAAAAAAAAGTGCCCTTGAAGTAGAGCTTATAGTAAACAACAGATTTTTCCACTCCTTATCTATGGAATAACAGTGCCTTGAAAAAACACCAGTACTTTCTAGGCTTGCTGCAGCACTTCAGCTTTCATCTGTTTTGCAGGCAGAGCTAAAGTAGGTTTTGAAGTAGGGTCAGCAGCACGCTCTTTGTGTGCTACTCCTGTGCTAAAGCCACCTGTGCCCAGCGTGGAGCCACACTTGCTCCCCGCTTGGGAGAACTTGGTGAGAGTTTGTTGACCAGTTTGTTGGACTGGCCTCACCGGTTACAGATACATATGCTAACTGCAGTGGTGTTTTTTCTACGGTGAGTGAATCAGCTGGTAAGGAGATGATGATAGGATCATAAAATCATGGAATGGTTTGGGTTGGAAGGGCCCTTGAAAGACCATCTGGTCCAACCCACCCTGCCCTGGGCAGAGACGTCAAGGGTACGCTGCTGAAGATATTAGTCAAGGCTGGATGAAATGTGTGGGGACTACACCGCTAACCTGCTTAAGTACAGAAATAAGGTGGTAATTTTTTGCTACAGCCAGACCTGTGGAGGCCTTCAAAGGCCCTGGTAGTGTTGCTGTGACATTGTCCTTTCACCCTTTGGTTTCTGGTATTTGGTTCTTGTTCCCCGGTTGGAGCTTTGCAGCCTGCACTTTGGCTGCAGCTGGAGAATCCAACAAACTGGATTTTGTCTGTTGCTTCTGTTCCTCAGACTGTTATCTAGCCACTCCCCTACTCCCCGAGACACTGGTATAGGATGTGTTTTTTTTCCAAGTGTATTTTTTAGCTTCTTTCCTGCTTATTAATGACTGAAATAGTAGAAGAGACAAGTTGTCACCGCCATTTCTCTCAATTCCTTTTTTTTTTTTTTTTAAGAAATGACATTTTATGAGACCTGGAAATGGTCCCAGAGATCTCTTAGATAAGGAGAAAGAAAGATGATCAGAAAGAATGATCAGAAAGAAAGAATGGCAGGTCCTGGGCATGGAGATTCCAATTGCCAGTTCTGTGGCGTGTGTTTTGCCTTCGCCTTCATCTCTGAGCTGGTCCATGCTGTGTAGCCCAGACCCCCTTCCAGGCTGTCTTTGCTCCAGACAAACTACAGGTGAGAGTCTGGAGGTACCTGGTACTTCAGCATGGTGTCCAAAAGCAGTGAAGCTTGCTCAATTTAAATTTTAAAAACACTTTTTTTCCATGAATGGGAGGAATTAATAACCAAAACTGTATCTGATGGCTTTGAACATCTGTTCTAGTGCTGCCTGGGGCCATATGAACCATGGATAACCTGAGGAGGTTTAAGTCCATAGTTACTCATTTGGTGTCTTTCCTACACATTTCTGTAGCAATACTTGATACTTTTCTTTCCACTTTATACTTGAATTTGATTTTTTATGGGTATGTTTTAGAGGATATTAAAACGTGCCGCTTATGTTTCTATTCGTAACTTACTTGTAATGAGTAAATTGTCATAATTACTATCTTAATGTCAGGTAATGTAATCTTAATTCTAGTTTAAACATAGCATTCAGCTAGAAAATTTACTGTGTCATTTTCCAGGTATAGTTCAGATTTAGGCAATTCAAAAATATGAATAGCTTTTATTGAGTCATGGGAAAAGGAAAAGAAAGCAACAAATATTAATGAGCCTGAGTCACTCTGACTGTCTTGTCTACCATATAGAGAATATAGGATATGATATAAAAGGAATATCCTTTTAATTGGAAGGGAAAAAAATAAATCCCTGACCCTTACGAAGCAACTCTTTTTTTCCTTCAAGCTTCCTGTCTAGACCTGTAGTCAGAAAAAAATCTCCAGGAACTGGCTCATCCATCGCTGTCTCTAGTTCAGAAGCCCGCTCCCTCGGGCTGGGCGATACGCGGCTCCGCTCAGTCCATTCAGCAGCAGCTCCTGCCTCCATCTGAAGACTCCCAGGAAAACACCACAGGATCCTTGGAGAAAAGTGATGGTTTCCTATCTCTGGAGATGTCCCTATAGCATTTACATGGCTGAGGAAGAAAAGCAGGAGACAGCAGTTGGTCCTAACAAAGATGTTGCAATGGTACGTGGGCATCTGATAGTCCCTACGTGAAGATCCCTGAAGGGCCTCTCATTTTTTTTGTTTGGTTGTTGCATGGTTTTTCTTTTTTCATTTTATTTATGTATGTGCATTATTTGCTTTTGACTTAAAATACCAAGAGTAAAATTCTGGCACCCTGCTGCAATTGGTGGGAGCTTTGCCAACGAGTCTAATGGAATTCTGTAAATGCAAACAGGTTCTTTTCTGAGATGTTCTGGTTTATGTTTGTTTTTAAAAGAAGCCTTCCTGGTGGCGGAGCTTTGTTCAGCAGCTTGGGCTTTGGCAATGACCCTTGTCCGCTGGGGCTGCCCTTGACCGCTGGGGGTTCCTGAGGGGCCGTGCCACCAGCTGCTCAGCCCTGGATTTTCAGGCAGGCTGGGCTGGGCTGGGCTGGGCTGGGCTGGGCTGGCTTCTGCCCTAGCTAGTGGCTGGTTCTGGCGTGAGGGAAGGTGGATCTGGCAAGAGCTGTACTTCACTGCTGGCTAAAGAGAGCTGGATGGGCACTCTGGCTTGGTGAAAAGTCTGTGAGAAAGCAGGGCTGCTGGCTCACCAATGTCCGTAAGAGGTGGGAAAGCCAAACAGGTTGGCCTAGCTCCTGATGGCACTTCCAGGTTGTTGGGCTCCCCCGTATCCAGCAGTAATCGCTGCTTGAACAGTGAGAGTCAGAGCAGCGTACCGGCTAACCATGAATAACGCAGGTCCTCACCTTGGGAAGAACTCGTCCATTCATTTTGCATCTGAATTTCCTTCATGGAAGGAA
>VZTO01023900.1:36029-67573 GCA_013400615.1 Syrrhaptes paradoxus | reverse complement strand
AGGCTTGGGTTCCTCTGCTGGGCTGTCCTCTGACGGGCTCTGGCTGTGACTAAAAGTAAAACCTCCTGGTTTTTCATCTGTGTCACCGTCCTGTTGCTTTCTGTGGGAGTGCTTTCACCTTTCTTTTAAGTTCTTTCTGAGGCAGCCCCTTTGGTATTTCTTTGTTTGATCTGTTCTGTCTTAATGTTGGCTGAAATTTGAAACGTCCCTGCTGCGCTTTCTCGTTTAATTGTTCTTTCCTTCTGTTTGCGTGCAGATGAATTATTTACCTCTTTGCCTTGCATTGGGCTGTGTTTGTCCAGGTGAAGGTAGGTGAGGGCTTGGTGCCCTTCTCTGGGGCTGAATGTGCTAAAAAAAAAGTGAGTGAGGTGAGAAGGCGCTTAATTGAGGCTGAAATGAAGTGATAAGCTTCTCTTCTCAAATGCTAGGATGTTGAAATGTTGCTTCCACAAGCCTAGAAAGAGAAGTGGAAATGCTTGCGATTGCTCCTCTAATGTGTAAAGAAACTTTGAATTGTGTAAGAGTGAGTTTTAAACTTGAAGCTTGCCTTTGAAAAATATGAACATCAGCAAGTCCTGGGCAGAAGCGGGTTTGCTCACAGGGGAAGGGGAGCGATGAAGTTTTCTGCGGTCCATTCTTGGTGGGGAAAGGATTGGTTGAGGTGAATGAGGTTGATGTGCTAGTGTTGTAGAAGTTGCATGGGAGTGTAATGAAATTCCTCTGCCTGCTCTGATTTCAGTATAAATGCATGCTGCTCTTCAAACATACCATGTAAATTCATCCAAATTGCTTTTAAGAGTAGACAAGACCTAAAAATGTAACTTTACATAGTTTAAATTCCTTTTCAAATGAGAGTGCAAAAAAAAAGGGGGGGAAAAAGCCAAAATGAGGCCACTTATGGTGGCACACAGTGATGCCAATTGAAATTAATACTTTGGGTGGTGATGGTAAAAGAAAAAATCCTTGTCCCATTCAGAGTAGGTTTAAACTTGTTCTTCCCAACAGTGCTGAAAATGAGTGCACTGATCTGTGCTTAGTGTGGTTTCAAGGGTGTCAGCTTGTACTTTCACAGGGTTGGCTTTGTTATTGGGTAATGTCTCAAAGGGTGTTTTTTTTAAGGAATGTTTCCTTTCTGGACTACCGAGAAAGGGCTGGATGAGCTGTATCTGAAGCACAGAGCATCCTCAATTCCTGGAAGACAGGGAAAGGGAGCCCTGCTGGGAGCATGGGGCAGTGCAGAGAGGCTGCCACAAGCAAGAGGAATGTGGTCGCATCCTTGCTTTCATGCCTCTGGATCAGTAATCTGTGATTATACAGCTTCTGCTTCATTCAATCATGGGTTAATTTGATTTCCAGTTTAATTTGATGACAGTTTGGAGAGCCAAATTGCTTGTATTTAAACAAATGGCTTCTATTTTGATTGAATTTCATTGTGTTTGGCATGTGTTGAGGCATTATATGTCTTAAAAATCGCTGATGGTGCAGTTCCTGCAGGTCTGTTAGTTGGTGATAAATATTCAGTTACGAGCTCTACAAAACCACTGTCTGGCTTGGGGGGGGGCTTAAAGCCAAACCCCCACAATGGTGGAAGCTGTGGGGTTTTGTCACTGGTCTAAGTGATGCCACGCACGAAGCAAGTTACAGATATCCTTGGGATTATCTGGGTCACCTCCAAACATCGTCCTTTTTCAAGCAAAAGCAGAACTTTGGGCTATAGGTAGTGCAAAGGAGCTGGTACGGGGACAAAGATGTCACCGTGTTCCTGCTTCCATTAAAGGTGGGAATGGAGTGTGCGTAGAGATGCTCCGTGTCAGTCAGAATTGTTTCCCTGATTTTGTTTTGTTGGGATGTTCTGCATACAAGTGCTGTGTGGGGTTTTTGTGAGTGTGAGAAAGCTTTTTTTTGTGTGTGATTGGTTTGGAGCCTATGGAAAACGAACGGCTGTGTGACTGCAGCAGCGTTAGGGCTCGGCTTTGTGTCGAGGGGGAAAAAGCCCTTTCAGAGATCTATTTTTATCATTTAATTAGTAGCTCTTGCTGACTTGTCAATGCTGCTGTGATAACTGTTTCCAGTTCTTTCCTGCGCAGTGTGGTCACGCATTAGTCAGGCAGCGAGTGCACCAGCCAGAGGTCCTACCTTTGCTTGGCTCCGGCTGGGGATTTTTAACTCCTTCCAAACTGTGCCCCCAAATCCAAGGGCAAATTCCAGGTGAGGAGTCAGCATCTAAAGAATTTTGTCAATCTTCAGCTGAGAATCTCAAAGTACTTTCCAAATGGTGCCTGTCCTTAATTTTTCTCTGCCCTGGAGGATTTTTTGTGTCTCACAAGGAGCTGAGGTGTGGAGGTTGGTGTGATTTGCTGATGGCTGAGTGACCAGCTTGGGATAATTCATCTGCAGACTGCAGATTTCCTGATTCTGGCTCTTATCTGCTGGTTTTGAGTGACTCAGGTCAGTCTTCCGGGGTTGGCAGGTGACCATGCCAAACCTCTAGTGATGACTAATAACCCATCGGTATTTATGCTCCTTGCAAACGAGGGATTGTTGTTTTCCTGATTTCTAAATGCCAAAGCCCTTCATCTACAGATACTGTTCTTGTGCTGCTCGTTCTATTGCTTCGGGTGTCGACTTGTTTTTGATTATCAGCTGTGCTGAGATACGGAGGTGCGAGGCAGCTCTCGTCCCCAGCCGCAGCCTGGTTGTCACACTGTTTGAATTTCTTTGTTTACTGAGGACTGTATGATCTTTCCACGTTGCACTGGGGAAGGGATGGGGGAGGACTAAATATCTCCAGAGAGAAGCTTTTAATGCTCTTAGTCGAAGGAACAGGCTTCATCTCATAACTGTATGAATTGTGTGAAATAACACGAAGCACTGGTGGCAAAGATAGGAGAATTGAGAGCGGTCCAAATGGTTTCTCTCTGCTGAATCCTGGAAATAGATTCCTCCCCCCTCCCCAAGCTGTTGGCTAGCATCAGCAATCAGAGGGTGGGGGGGGGAAACGGGTAAACAGATTGTTAACTTTTTATTCCTTTGTGTTTGCGGCTTGCTGGTTACAAAACACGGTTAAGAATTGCTTACCGACCAGCTGCACGGCTGAGGTCAGGAGTCGCGATGGGCAAGGCGTTATCTGGCACGAATTACCCGTGTCTGCTGGATTACGTGGGGCAAAATAAGGTGCGTACTGATGAGGGTGGTTTGTGCAAGTCTGGCACTTCTCTAGCTCCTCCGTAAGCTCCTCGTCTACCCCAGCTGCGTGCCTTTCGAAGCAGATTTGGTAAAGATCACTGGGCTTTGGGAAAGTGTAACGGCTCTTAAACCGGAGGGTTTGGACATCTTCACTTGGCTGGCTCCAGAAAGCTTCTGCTGAAAGCGTGAACCCCTTTGCAGACAGGTGAGGTAGTGGCAGCCTGGTTTTCCTTTAGTTAATGAAGCCACAGAAGCGAACCCCTTAATTAGAGATGCACTGCCATAGATTTAGCTGTCTAAAATCAACCGACATGAATCCCACCATTGATTTTAAACTTGAGTCAGCCCCTGATGGGCTTCCTTCATGCTTGTCTGTGGGAGCAGTGAGTCTCTGAATGTGCCTGCTTTTCTTCCCTGAAAACTGTTAGCTTTTAAAGGTGCAAGCAAGAAAAATTTGGCTCGAGTCCTGCTGAGAAGCACTGATTTGTGAAGTTGGGTCAAAGTCTGAGAGGCACTGTCCTGTTTGGTGTCTGCACAGAGTTCAGCGCCAGGGCTTGCTCAGGGCTCTCGGTGCAGAGGGTGTCTTGGCAAAAAATAGAGGTGATTGCTAGGCACAGCCTTCAGGTGGGAGGTTAGGAGCACAAGCCATGTCTCCGTGGGTTTGCAGGGACTGTGCTCACTGAGGTGAAGCTTCCAGAGGTGCTTGTGGATGGGGGAAAAGCCAAAGGCTGTCACCTTCAGAGAATTTGAGCTTTGAACAAAGCATGTCACTGTCTCAGCCACTTTTAAGGGGACTTTGGCTTTTGCTGTACTCACATGCCTTTGAAGGTTGTGTTCTCTTGTCTAATTCTTCTGCTTAAAGCCAAATCAGTAATTTTTGTCATTGACTGAATTTGGCAGAGGTCTGGGGCGACTGGCTGTTCTGGCCGAGCCTGCTGGAAGAGTGGTTTCTATCAATATTTCATCCTTGGCAAGAGCTCCCCTGCAGGTGCATAAAAGTGCTGGTGGTGGTGTGGTATTGATTACTCTGATCTCCAGAGCTGCTGAAAAGTTTTTTGCTGGTTTGGTATACTGCCGGGATCCGCAGGAAGCAGGTTTGCAGGTACAGCTATTACCAGCCTTTGTGTCCTAGTGCAGAAGAGACTTCAGCGGGTGTACGCAGGGATAGAAGCAGGGTGCAGAGGGTTTGGAGTGGGCTTTGCTGGCTGACCAGCCTGCCTCAGGCTCCCTGGGAATGCATTTTGAAGCTGCTCTGGCGCAATATTGACAGTGGAAATCTGGATGGAATTTCAGTTGCTGATCTCTGCTCCTGCGTGGAGTGACCTTGTGCTGCCTGGGTTATCCTTATCAGCTGGGACCCAGGAGGAGGAGAGTTACTGAAATCAGTGATAGGCTGGCTGATTTATGCTAGCAAGGCTGGGCTTGGATTGCTGGGATATTCGGTCTCATCTGTCTGTGCAAACCAGGTGTTACTGCGAGGTGGGAAATGGTAGAAGTAGGAAAAGGGCTATTAAGTTCATTTGGGTTTGTTCCCCTGTAAAGGGTGTTTGTGTGATGCCAAAAGAGAACAAATAATCAGAAGCAAAGTCTTTTTCACTTACATTTTTTTGATTAGTAGCAGGTAAGATGTGGCATGTTCCCTGTAGGGTCCCTGAAGCTTCATTTACCTTGTGCTGAGAGTTAAATTAGTGCCTATATCCTGCTCCTCACTTGATGTGTATCCTGTTCCTCCTGGCTGTGGATCAGGGCCAGAGGTGAGCAAGGTCACAGAATTTTTCATCTTGTGCTTCCAAATCATCCCCTTCCTTTGCAGGGGAGGATTTAACCTACACATCGACGGAAAAGCCTGAGATCTCAGGTGTGTGTAACCACGATTTCTCTTGGCTCGGCTGTGCCTTTTCAGAGCAATGTCAAACTTTGGGTGGAATTGTCAAATGAGCGCTGTCAGGCTCTCTCGGCGTGTGCCATTTTACAGCAGTTTTGAAATGAGCTGTGGCTTTAGGCCATCTGGCTTCTCTGGTACCTGTTGAGCACGAAGTGAAGACAGTTAATAGAGGGCCAGCACTGACAGAGCGAGGAAAATTCATCCTCGCTAGCTCAACCTGACACCGAATATTACAAGAAGTGATTTTTGCTGTTGTTATTGTTCTGTTTCACTTGTCTTGTAAATACTGTTTTGTTTTGTTTTGTTTTTCTGAATATGAAGATTGAGTTTGCAGGGAGGGAAGTGTCTGGGCTGGAAAACTCCGCTCACGCACGGGCTGCTCAGTTGCTGCTGCTGCTGTCTGAGTCCAGGCTGATACTGTTTCCTCACCCAACACAGCACTGAGAGCACCGGGAGCATTAGGAAAGTGTCCAGCTTCTCGGAGGGGTGGTGGTGGGGTTCCATAGAATGCATCTGGTAGAAAGCAAAGGGGGAATTTTCAAGATGGATTTTATTAAGCAGGCTTTCGGAGGGGTGTTGAACCTGCTGCAGTGGGTGCAGTCCGGTCACCAGTATCAGGCGTACGGAGACCTGAGTGAATACGTGGGGCTTGGAAAGTCCAGTGAAGGAGTCCTGCGAGACTGCTGGATCTCCAAAATCCATTTGACACTAGTGATTACGTTAATCAGTACTGCTTCTCATCTGCTTTTAGCTTCCAAACGAAGCCTTCAATCTGCATTCTAATGCCTGCGTTCTGCCTACCCATCAACTAGACTGAGCAGAGGGGAAATAAGGATGCTCGGGTGGACAGGAGGCCTCATTTAGCTTCCAGCTCTGTTCCTGCCCTGCTGTTTGATGTCAGGCAAGTCACTTTTTCCTGTTTCATCCTCCTGTGTATCCTCTCTAAGGTTACGTGTCCTTAGCGAGGGCGTAGTCAGGCTCGTGTTCATAGCTAGAGGGATGTATTAACGCATCTCAGCCGTAAGGGCCGTAATTAGCAGCCAGGTTATACTGGTCTGGGGCCCATCGTACTACGTGTCGTACGGTGTGTAATGGGACCTTTCGTAAATAGAATGCTGCTGTGGTCTGGGTGAATCAGCAGTGTTTGAGTACTTGCTTAATTGGCACCACGTCCTATATTTGGTGAACGTGTATTTGAAGTTTTAGTTCTGCATTTTTTTTTTTTAATTGGAATGGTTTTCCAGGTTTCATACTGGACTTTTCTCCCTGTGGATCTTGTTTTCTGTGCTAAGTTTCTTTGCAGGGGAGGATTTCTCGGAGCTTTCCTAGTGAAATAGGAACAAGTTTGCCTTGATTCTTCGGTAAATTACTGCTGCTCTTGGAAAGTGGTATTTATAAAGCTGCTGTGCTACATTTCAGTGGGCAAAGGGAGGTGGGGGCAGAAATCTGCTTCTCCTTTAATAAGAAATTGTATAGATAATGCTCTTGCGTGGAGAGAGCAGCAGTCCTTGCATAAACACTGGATATATTAACATTTCTAACTAGTAAATTTATGGATAATCTCTTCTTTTAGAGGATTTATTCTGATTTGAGAGCATTAGTCTCTGGGAAAATTAAACCTCTTTTAAATCCACTTTGTTCAGACTCTAGACCAGGGAACTGCTGGTAAGCCCTGCCATCTTCCTCCAGCTTTTCTGAGGCCTTGATTGGAAATGCTGTGGAGAGAGACACAGCTGGTCCAGAGGCATCTGGGGTTTGGTTTTAGGTGCTTTATCCAGTTGTGTCAAAATGGATTTGAAAACTGTTCGCTCTGTTCCTGTAATGAGTGCATGCAGCTTTGAGCACTGCTAAAAAAAAAAAAAAGAAAAAGCCCCTAAACCAAACAACGCGAAAGGAAAGAAAGATGAAATGTTCACATGAACTGTGAAGGGTCTTAAAGCTTCTCGTCTGGGCAATGCTGGAGTTTTGGGATGCTGGGGGGTGTCTTCATTGACCGAAATGTCAGGCTGTCTGCTGGCGCTGGGCGCTTCCGGGACTGCCGAGGCGTACCTCTGTTTCAGGCAGCTGATTCACAGCCCGGTGTGTTTATTCATAGTTTCTACAGCAGTGAAATCTTTAACGAGAGGGTGGAGTTCACTTTCAGTTCATTGCGGGGTTTTCATTAACATTACGGCCGGTTCATTAATGTGTTCTGATCGGTGTCATTTTTATAGGGGATATTCTGCGTTTGTGGTGCGTGTAATGAGCACTGAAGCAGCTCCAGCTTTTCTAACACTTGCTTAATATTCAGCTTTCCTAACGCTTGCCATGAGGATTTCTTGGGGTTTGTCTGTACCATTCTGTGTGGCTGCATTGCGAAGTAAATGCAAAGAGTAGGATTCCTGATGTTGGTGCAGGATATTTAGCTTACTACCTTTTGATTATCAGTTAAGAGAGCAGAACTACCTGAGCATACCCAGGGCGGATGATGGTACATCCTCCTGTACCCTCCACGAGTCCTTCCCTTGGGGTTTGACATTATCTGCTGGCTCGTAAGTTATTGGGACACTCTTTACAACAGCTATTTAGTCCTGTCTTACTGAAGGCTCAAATTCTTGGGTATTTCCAAGGTGACTTTGCTGCAGGAAGCTATTCAAGCCTTCATTCTTAATGCCAGTAGCAAGGGTTTTGATTTGCATAATCAAGATAATGCGGTGGATAGTGTTTCTTTGTGTATTTAGAGCTACATGGCGTCTTGTCCTACAAAAACATGGTGCATTCTTGAACTTGGAGCACAACATTGATCCTGGAGAAGGGCGTTAGCTGAATACGTCCTTGCTGGGCCGCACTTTGGGGATGGCTGACCATGCTGCTAATGAGCTGGGCGAGTAAAGCTTTCTCGTCCAAAATTCTGGTTCTGATGTGGCACGTGACTTGCTGCTGACAAGGAGGGCAGTTGAAGTAGGAGGCTGTTGGGAATGGATTTGTATCTGCATTAAACAGAAGGAGGATGTGTCCGTTGCCAGCAGCCTGTCAGGGAGATGCTGGTTAAAAATCACTGCGCTTCACTTGCCGTGTGCTGGGTTCACCAGCAGCAGACTGACTTGTCCGTGTCCTGAAGATGAACCATGTTGCGGGTTAAACTGCTGTTCCAAAGTGGCCAGTGAAGCTGTTGCACGAGGAGCCGGGGTGGTGCGTGCGGCTCAGCTCCATCAGTGGTGTTAGTGTCTCCCTCTGCCCAGCGATTCACTCCTGTATTGTTGGAGGTGTCCCTTCCATGCCTGTCCCTTGCAGCTAGAGATCAGAGCGGCTCTTTCTGTCACACAGAGGCTTTGCAGGTGAAGTGGAGCTCCTGGTTTATTTGCCTTTTCCGTTACAGCATTAAAGGCGGCAGCAGGTTGTTCCTTGCTTTCTGTCTGCAGCAGTTGGGACATGAGATCTTCTAAACCCTGTGGAGCTTTCTCGCAGCGACAGGCTTGAGGATTAAATTCACTGTCCCCACGGGCTCTGTCTTCAAGGAGCATTACTCGCTAGAACACTGTGTTTCTGATGGCTGATGCTAACCCAGCCGAGCTGCATGGCAACTGCTGTTTGGCTGTGTTCGAAATGTCCATCGTGGGGTGAAATGTTTGCTGTCTCTTAGCAGAGTGCTTGTCAAATTGTTTCATTGAGAGCACTTGGCTCTAAATTTTTGTGAGCCTGGGCAGCCACAGCAGTTGTTTTGCAAGGTGAGACATTTCTGTTTTGACGGGCAGGAGAAGTAATAAAGTGTGATTCATAAGAATGATGAGTCTGGGTTTGGATTGCTAAACTTTTTTTTTTTTTTAAAGGCTGTTAGCATTTGTTTTCAAAGAAGTCTGAGCTGAAAGCCAGAAGTTAACAGAAAGGGTTCCTGAGCGGTGCTGATAAGATGTGTCCTGTGGATTGAGCTCCTTGTACGCTTGAGGGAACTGGGAGAATTGGTGTTGAGGCCACGTGAGCCACACAGCACCGTGCTCGCAAATCCTTCCCCTTGTGCTGGGGGTGCAGAGGGAGGTGGCACCGAGGTGGAGGAACGTGAGCTCTGCCGGGGCGCAGGTCGCTGCTGTGCCAGCTGCGGCTTCCCCAGGGGCCTGGGAGCCATGGCACTGCGGCTCTGCTGGGGAAATGATTAACCGTGCCCTGTTAATAGCCAGTCCTTCAGATGGAGGCATACTGCAGATGGCTGGATTTGCTAAACAGCACACGGGGACCGCAAGGGGAGAAGGGAAGGAGATTTTGGTTTCTGGTACTTGCTGTTCTCTGTGTGCATTGCAAAGCACTGCAGGAACGGCCTCTCACACTGATTTTCTGTCTGGGCAGAGGCAGCAGCAAGGATCTGTGTGAATAATCGGCTGTCTCTGGTGGCCAGGTGCTCCATTTGCATCGTGCAGCCTGGTTCCTGCCGAAAATCCAGGTCTCGCCTAAATACCTGCAGACCTGAGGGATGATGGTGTTGGAGGCAGGTCCCGCAGGAGCGAGCAAGGCAGACCAGCTCCCATTTCAGCCTTTTATTGCCTGAGAGCAGGGCTATAGCTTCCTTTGCAAAGGGGTTATTTCCTTCCTGTAACATGGTATTGAACGGGAGGAGGGTGTGCAAGAAAGTGAAAATCAGTAGTTGTCTGTGGTGATGACTGAGCCATTGCAGTTAAATTTTGTCACATTTACTGTTGCTCTCTGGGGACATGTGGGGCAGGTAATATGTCAGCTGGATTGCAGGACGCGATCTGCTGGCTGAGAGAGCCAGTCCCCCAGAAGTCAGAGAGAGTGTGTGTGTGTTTTAGCAGATTGCAAGTTTAATTGGCCTGCGTGTGAGGCTGAGCTGTTTTTGTGGCTGGAGGATTGCTGATTTATGTTGTGATCCCTTAACAAAACAGTTCTTGTGGAGGCAGGCTCTGCCGGGAGGCTTTGTGTCTCCGTTCGCAGTACAAAGGCTTTACTGGAAGTGGCGCAGGCTTGCTGTGCCCTGTCTCTTGTGTCCATCTGTGTGTGCTGGCTGAGGGAGAGCTGGAATGTGGAAATGGTTTTAATTGTGCGGGGGAGCAGGTGGCTTTCCACTGCGTGGGTTTACAATGGATTGTTTATTCCAGTGTAGGTTGGGGTAGGGTTTTGTTGCTTTCTGTTGTTCCAAGAAAATGGGAGGAATGAGGGGCAGAAAGGATGGAACTGGTTGAACTGGAATTCCTGCCTGGCCTTGGGTTATGAACAGCAGGGTCCTGCTCACTTCAAAACCTGGGGCTGGCAAATCCTGGTGCATCGGGATCTGTTGGAGTTTCAGGTTTTTGCTCCGAAGTGTATTGGAGGGGTTTAATAGTTTTGTAGCAGAGATCTCAAATCATAAATGTGAGTAAGCAAGTCCTGTTCTGTCACAAGATTCTTTGAGAGTATCTAGCACAGATACTCATGACTTGGGGATCTCACTGGCTCAGCGTGGAAAGATAAGGATAGCACCTTTCCCTTGGTGTTTGCTGTGGAAAAAGGAGCAGAGGAGTGGGCAGGATCACATCGATTCATGTCAGATCTTTCAAGCCTGTTGGTGGTGCTGGGCAGCCTGACTTGGTGCCTTTCTAACCCAATTTTACCCCTTGGCTGTGACAGCAAACTGTGCTCTCCAGTGCGAGTTCTGTGTCGCAGCTGTGTAAACACCCAAAACTGCTCTTGCTGCTGAAGAAGAGGGTCTGTGTATTCCCTCCCTTCCCTTCCACTCGCACAACATGTGACAAACAAATTGAGGAACTGAACTGGATGAAAACCAGCTGTTTCTGCACCAGGCTGGTTTTGTCTGGGGTCAGCTGCTAGATGAGATTCCTGATGCCAGCAGAGAGGAGGGTGTGCAGAGCTGCTCCGTCCGCTGCCAAGCGCCTTTTGTTGCCTCCTGCACGGAGCTATTTTGGGGTGCAAGTGCAGTTGCTCAGGTCTGTGTTTGGGGGTTGTGCATGTGTACCCTCACCTGCTGCTTGCCATTGAGTTGCTCCCTCGAGGAAGCTCAGGTTTAGTTATTTCTCCAATTTATTTTCAGTTCAAAATAACCCAAAAAACACTGCGGGCCTGGAAGTGCTATGCTACAGGTTTGGGATGGTTTGTTCCTAGAGGCTTTTACTCAGGCCTGTTCATTTTTATGGGGAGCCTGTTCTTTCTTTTGGCTCGCACAGATGACTGCTTTCTCCTGACAAAAAGCTTATTTTATCCCAAATGCAGTACTCTATTATATTTTTGCAAGACATCAGGGAAATTAGTGTGCTCTGCTTCTTTCTGTGTCCCACTCTCTTTGCTGCAAATCCAGGTGTGGGACATAAAGACCTCAGTAGTGTGTGCTATGGTAAAAGTTATGCAAAGCTTGACTCAGCAGCAAGCTCGACCTGACCTAAGACTGAGAGGGAGACTTAGTGATGGAGAGGGCAGCAGAAGAGATCAGCAGTTCCAGCTCGCTCCACGGCTGCCTTCCCTAGAGCTCCCTGACCCGTCTGGAGGGACCGGAGAGGCTGCAGAGAGATGCAGTTACAGGAGCCAGCAAAGGAATTTACAGTGAAGCAAATGACTGATGGTTGGCAGAGCTCCCGCAGCCTTCTGCACGCTCCTTCCTTGCTGCTGGGATGTGAGGGGGCAAACCTGTTAACTTCAGTCCCAGGAAAGCTGCTGTGGGTTTGTGCTCCATTGTGTGTGGGCTTTGACAGCTCGCTGTAAAATTCATTGCTGTTAGGCAGCTATTGTGTATCTAAACACTGCTTTCTGTGGACGCCTCCTGGTGAATTGAAGTGTTCCTCAGATGAAGTCATTTAGGAAATCTCCATTTATAGGCAAACCCCAAAGCTGGCTGACATGTGCCCGCTGTGGCCTTCAAATGAATGACATCATCCGTCCAACTTTGTCTTCTGTCAGAACTGGCAGGTATCCTGTCCCCTCTGAAGACTGCTCTAAGTGCCATTAATTTACAGGGTGCAGGTGGGTCAGATTGGATGAACTTCTGTTCCTTTTCACATCAAAACAGCTATTCCTTCATACCCTTTTTCTTGCAGAACAGTGTCACTGCAGGTCAGTGTAATCTGCAAACACTTCCTTTGGCCATCTTACCACGAGGTTTCCTTTTAGAACAGCTTGGCTTGGCATTTGGAAGTAAGAAGTGATGGCGTGCTGAGCGTTAACGTGCAGAGATGCAATCCCTGCATGCAGCGACCGAGCGGCTTATCTCGCATGGCAGAGGTACGCAGCGAGCCTGTCGAATCTGTTCCCTCGGTGTACGTGCTGGAGATGACTGTCAGCGGTGGCAGAGTGGTGCGGTTTGTTCCTTAGAAGGGCACGTCGTGCTGGGGAGGGGTGGAGAAGGGGTTCGGCTGGGCAGCTTTCTGAGGACACATCTAACAGGGTTAAGCGTTCAACATGAGCGGATATGTGTTGTGCAGTCTCTCTGTGGCGAGTTACATTTCCTTGGAAGCATGGGCCATGCTGAAAAATCTTCCTTCTCCTTAAAATGGAATATTTCACCACCTGCTGCCTTCTGTTAGAACTGAACCAAGGTGTGTTCCCCATGACTGATGTCAGCTTTCACTTGAAATGAGTTAAGCTTTCCAGCTGTAGGTAAGGATACAATCCTAACGTGATTTCAGCATATTTTTACGTTTTCAGAAATGCTGTCAGCTTATCCTGGTGGCTGCCTGATACGGATGCAGATTTCTAACTCCTGGGGCTTACTCAGAGCTACCTTTGAAGTCTTAAAAGTGGAGCAAAGTGCTTTTTATTTCTAGTTTATATGGCTCCGTATGGATTTAGGTCCTGCTAGTGCTGACATTTTTTCTTAACTTGCCTTTTCCATATTACATTTTTTTAAGTGCCCACATTCTCATTGACTTTCACTCCTTTTCATCTCTGCTGTTGCTCTGACATAGTGAAGTCCATTCCCAGCAACTTTCTCGTTTAAAATCTGCTGGGAGTGCTCGCGTGGGTGGAGGGAGTGGGGGGTACTTCTGTAACCATTCCTCATGCTGGCACCTATCGAAAGGTCTTGTTTGCTGAGCAAACCAGCAGTTTCTGGCTTGTTGATAGCTGTGCTGGGGAGTGTGGGGGGATCAGGGAGTGCGTTAACGAACCTGCCCCGATGCCCAAGGACACAGGAGTTGGATAGAACAGAGAGGCTGAAGCTGGCGTATGAGAGGTCACCAGAAAGGCACAGCTTACAGCGCAGGCTGCTCATTTTTAAGGATTTTTTTCTTTGTTGGATTTTAATTCTCTTGTGAAGCTCCCAATGCAGGCTCTTGCTGATATCGGACTTCTAATCACCTTGCGAGGTGGATATAATTCTCACTTAGCTCTGGGGTGGATTTATTCAGGGTGATCCAGAGTCCAGTGATCTGACAAACCACCCAGGTGTGCAGGTCCCCAAGGCAGGGCTGGGAGCTGCTGGATGTGCCCCGAGTGCTCCTGTCGGAGGCACGTCTCCCGTGTGGGACTCTCTGGACACATCTCCCATGTGGGACCCTCCGCTTGTGCACCGGGAGCTCACCGTCCCAGGTACGCAGACCAGAGACCCAGCTCCGGTGAGCTTGCAGTTAATGCTCCCCATCCGAAGGCATTTCCTCAGCCAGCAGCTTCTGTGCCTTGGAAATGCGTTTGAGACACTTGATGCTTTCTCCTTCCACGTCCTGTCTGTTCACTGATCTGCTGGTTGCTGTGGGAATTGATTCCTCTGGGTTAATGGTGCAGGGTTGGTAGAAGAGCAGTTTTCATTGCATTGACTTTTTGGACCAGATCAACTTGCCCGCCTGCAGGGCGTGATGTGAGATTTGCTTGTTGGCTTGGGTGTTTTTCTAGCCGTTGTTACGGGTGGAAGGTCCTTTTGTGGCTGAAAAGAAGCGGAGAAGATAGTTTGCTGTGCTCTTAATGCAGCTAAATGTGTTGGCTGGAAATTGTCATCTCTCAGTGGAGAGTGGCAATGAGAGGAGGAGGAGAGGCTGAAACAAACTGTTCCTGGTGGGGCTTTAAAAAAAGGTGGTGGTGATCTCAAATTGTCCTCCCTGAGGTTTGTGTCAGTGCAAAACCTCCAAAAGGTCTGAAGGATGACTGACCATGTGTGAGTTAGCGATGGTGTTAACCCCTATCCAGAAAGGAATAAATTTCCCCTGAGACTAAAATCAATTTAGGGCATATTAGGTCAGATCGCTGTAGTAAGCACAATCCTCGTGCAAACAGTGTTGCTGCTTCATAAACTTTGTGCACAGCAATGAGAACTACAAGTGATTTTGTTTTTTCTTAAAGGAAATGTTCTCGCTCAGGAACTTTATGGGTTTATTTCCACGGTGGGATGCCTCGCCGCCTGTACTTGTGCTATAAAGAGATTGCCAGATCAGTAGTGGGAATTAATTTATCTGTTGTTCCAGTTATGGCTGGGGCACCTTTTTATTAAAGCTGGAGCTGTGGAACACAAGAAGAATAAATTGCCTGAGGAGGGTTTCTTTAAGGAAATTTGGTATCTCGATCAGAAGTAATTAGAAATTATTGTAGTGAGACTGCAAAGGAAAAAATAAGGCTCCAACTGAATTACAAAATCGACCTGAATTCCTTACTGTTTGGCAAAGTTTGAATCAAAAGGTAAAAGTTAATGCTTCTGTAGACACAGTGATGTGATTCCAGAGTGTCCATTCAGAAGAAGATTTAATTTTAAATAGCAGAGCTGTGTCCAGTTAACGAGTGGTGACTCTGTAAGTCGATAAAGAGCCCTACGCAGCACAGGTTTCCTGGATCTCGCCTCCTTTAAAGTAAGAACATTGCGTTGCTTTTCGGTCTGGAATTTGATTAGAGGTGCCTGTTGTATGTCCTCGAATGTGCGCTGGTGAAAGCCCAGGGTTTAATCAGATTGCACGTCCCCTGCAGTTTGTTTATCCCGGGAAGCAGCCGGGCATGCGGCGGGGAACGAAGCGAAGTGCCTTGGGAAAGACCCATGTGGCAGGACTGCAAATCCAGCTGCTGCCTCTGCTGCTGCTGGCTTTTTCGGGGTGCAGGTGAGCTTTCCAACAAATCCGGGTTAGTGCTTTGATAGCGGCTGAACTCATTCCTGTCGCCTCTTGAAAAGAGACGCTTCGCAAGCTGGCTTTGCCGTGGCTGAGACGACGAGCGGCCTCATTTTGGTGAGGAAACGGTGGTTGCAAATGAAATCGTCTATCGAGTCATAATTACGGGGGCATTACCGCAGCATTGCCGTGTGTGCTCTCCTACTTTGTTTTCATTGAAAGTTTGACGAAAATGGAAACCACAAAACTGAAGCGAGGGTGGTTTGTATTTCACCCCAGAAGCCAGAGGTACAGAAGTAACCCTGTTATTAGGCGCCTTTTGGTTGCGTGTCGCAGTGCGGTGCAGACACAGATTATATACAGACCAGATGGTGTGTGCAACCCGGAGCCCTCAACTGCGCGCATTAATGGTAGGTCCAGGACGGAGGGTTTTGTTGCTGATACATCCACACAAGCTCATTCTTCTGCTTCACGGCAGACAACCACAAGCAGAGGACTGAGGTGGTGTTTTCAGTCGCATTTGTCAGGTTCGAATGGATTTTGTTCAGTCGATGCAGTTTTTCTGGGGAGGTCCTGTGGGGTTGTAAGAGCAGCTGTTGCTCTTTCAGAAGCTGGAGGCTCCTTGGAAAGCTGTAAAGGCTTTTCGCTGAATCAGTGCTGAGACCGTATGAATGGGATGATTATCTCTGATTAGTGTTTTTGTGGCAGAGGTGTGAGATCCTTCATCAGTCTCTGTACAAATTTGAAAAGGGTGGAAAATAGTTGTTAACTTTGGGGGGAAAAATGTAACTTCATGTGTACAGGTGCATTTGTTCCACTCATGAGGTTGCTATCGTGAGTCTGCTTTGCTTTGCAGTGTTGGATCTTAGCTGTCCCAGGCTTTCGGGCTGCTGCAGTTTCTCTGCCCTGGAGTCACTAATCCTCTCGTTTCTACCCGTGTCCGTGGTTCTGTACAGGTAGAGTTGCTTAGAGGTGGTTTTTTTTGAGTAAATTGAAATTCCCTGCGAGGTGTGGTACAAGAACAAACCGTTGTAGGAGCAGGTATGTACTGATCACAAAGGAATTTTAATTTCTGACAAGCCCTATTGTACTGAAATCAGTTGTGCAGAAAGACGCGATGGAAACCTGCCAGTTCCTGAGTTGAAACAAGCGTGGTGCTGCTGGGGCTGGCATTTCACAGGAGCTGCGAGCTGACCTTTAGCTGCTTTTGGAAGGGAGACCTCCTGCAGCCTTATGTCTACTGTGTTTTCTTCCTTAAAAAAAAAACCCAAAACCCTGAGGTTAGTGTTTTTGTGGCAGTGCAACAAGCTGGGAGAGATCTGGGTGAAAATGAATCTTTTTATTGGTGGCCTGCATTTAGGGTGGTTGAAGGCAGTCAGGCTGGCTTCTGGGTTTGAATCTGAGATGCTCAATGTTTAGTATGTTATGTGCTGGTTTGTAGCTTTTAGGGGAAAAAAAGGCATCTTAAGACTTTTTCTGTTCTTAATATTCACAGGTCTGAGGAATAGGGACCGTGCTCCTGAATGCTTTCCCTTTCCACTAATAAACCCTTTCTGAAGGTGAATTAGACTCCAGGCATTTCCCGATCACCTGTGTGCTTCCTATTGCTGCACTAATTAATTTGTACAGCCCTTGCTCTGCTGCAGAGGTTGGGCTGTGCTCTGGCTCTGCAGAGGCTCCGCTGGTGTTTTTGTAGCTGGCCAGGGATGCTCTGGGGCTGCGGTGGCTGGAGCAGCAATAACGGCGTTCCTTGTACGGGAATTACGTAGTCACGAATTCAGTCTGTCATCTCGTGCTTTTTGGGAGGAGGGAGAAATAGAAAGTACAGCTCAAGATTTTGGGCGAATGAGCTCTGCACCTCAGCTATTTGTCTTTTTTTGTTTGCACTGTGCTGAACCAGGTGCTGCTGGAGCTGGTTCATTTTCTACAGTCCCACTGTGCAAAAATGAGTTGGGTACTCGGATAACTGGGATCCTCTGTGGAAACTACTCTAGAAATACATCAGTTCTTTTCCTTCTCTCCTTTAGGGCTCCCCAGACTTTTCGGGGTAGTAGCAAAATATGTGAATTGCATTCTTCAGTATAAGAATTTATGAACACTCACGTTTTGAGGGTTCGTATGTGTTGATAAAGTGGTGAGTTCTGGTCTTGTGGATGCCTAGAACATCTTTAATATTCTGATTTTTAATTAGATGAAGCTTGGTCTTCTGGCTTTTTAAAAATTTCAACCCCGGGTTGCTTTTAGTTCTCATCTCTGATCTCTGCAAACGGAGACTATTCTGTTCATTCTGTGTTACGATTAACATGAACATTTTCCTCTATTGACAAGATTTCAGCCGTAGAACTGTTTTGCAGCTGTGGTGGGGAGGTTTGGGGCTTGTGGTTCAGGTGTTAGGTGTTGAGCCTTCTTGCTGAGCCAAGCTAAAATCCTGGCTTTTATGAAACCTTTCCAAGCTGAAACCTGCGTTGCTAGATGGTGGGCAGACAGCTGATGAAACGGAGCTTTGAGAGGATGGGGCACTAAATACCAGCTGCAGGCAGACGTGCGGTAACCTGCAGGTGATGAGTACATCTGTCGAGCCTCCTAGGGAGAAACTTCCACATCTACTCAACAGGAGAGGTAAATCTAAAGTTTTACAGCCTAGCTGTCAGTCAGGAATCCAGAGGGCATAAAAGTCTCTTCTTGTCAGTGACTTGGGGCTTCCATCTTTTGGGAGGTTGATCAAGGAGTAGCCAAGACTTGCCACCTCCCTTTGGCTGCATTTACTCCTGTGTCATCTCCCACGATAGAACAAGAGCATCTGTCCTCTGCACGAATCAGCTGTTCTGCTTTAATTTTACCCTCTGCCTTTGTCAGGAAGATAATTTTGGTAGAGGCAAGCCCTTCAGCTGCTTCAAGGACGGTGAGCAGGGAAGCTGGTTTGCTGTGTTCGTACCGCAGGTTTTTTCCCCTGCGTGCATCCACACCTCCAGAGTGGTTGATCAGCTGCCAGAAGGTCTGGAGGTGAATTAGAAATGTTTACCCTGCTGATAGCTACATAGAAATGGTTTTTGTCACTGGGAGCTGGCTTAAAAGTCGTGCTGTGTTCCTCTCCATGCCATGCTGTCCTATAGACTGCTGGCCTCTTGTTGAAGGTTTGGTAAATACGGCTCATTCCCTGAACTGAAACACCTGGGAGAGGCTCTAGTGGCCTTTTGAGACTTTGTATGATCTGTTTCAAGTACAAATATAAAAAAAAAATATTGCTGTGTTTGGCTTGTTAGCTGAGTAAGGTGTCCACGTGCTGTTGTGGGAGCAGCAGTTTCTAGGAAATAGGGTGTTGCAAGTTTTAATTTGGTTTTGAATTGCTTTATGAAAGGTGTTAAATCTCCTCTTGAAGAGGGGGAAGCTGGGGCACAGATGGACAAAGGGCCATGTCCAGGGTCAAACGTGCTGGGCAGTAGCAGCGCTGTGTGTGAGGGTGGGTCTGGAGTCCCACTCCAATGTTCCGCACAGCATGGCGTGAGGATTTTTAAGGTTTATTTGGCAAAAATGATGAAGCAGCCCACCCGCCTACCACATCTTGCCGCCACAGAGGATGCAGCTCCCTTCCCTTTCCAGTTCCTCTCTGGTAATGTTATATTACTGTGCCACCCACAGGCAGCTACCACGCTGCTGAAAAATATTTTCTGTTTGCATGGGGAGCCAGTTATCAAATGTTAAATCTGTGACTAAAAGCTGCTGGTTTCATTTGCAGTAATATCTACTGTATCTAGACTTCTCAAGCCTAGCTATTCTAGTTCTCTATTTAAATTGCATTTATGGTTGTTACACCTTTTTCTGATTTTTTTTTTTTCACCATTTTCCCACTTCTTCCACAAAACCCTTGTGCTCAACAGCTGCTGTGTTCCTGCTGAAAGCTTTCAAACAAGTGAAGAAAAGCCGTGTTCCAGTCTGAAGCATTAGGATCCTTGTGAAGAGAGAGAGAAACTGCAGGGCTGTGAAGTATTGGCGCAGCCCGTTCATGGACGTGTTGCCAGATAAGGCTGTGAGAACAACTTGCTTTAATCTGTATCATTTGATTGAGGGGGAATATTCAGATTTAACTCCAGGGTGCAGAGAAGTTGACCTGTCCATTGCTCTGTGTGTGATTAGCACAGAAAAAACTGGGTCAGCAGAGGCTGCTCGGAGGATTTGGAAACCAGCGTTTGTAGCAAATGATGTCCAAACCCTGATAACTGAAAGACATGAGCAAACCGAGAGAGAATTTTTTTTTTAGGTGGACTTGATGTGTGACTAGATGAAGTCAGAAAAACAGACAAGCTTTGAGCTTCTGCTGACCTGAAGGAAGGGCTTTATATCTCTCTTCCCCTCTGTACCGCTCGGTCCAACAAGAGGTTAACTCTGCCTTCACACCCTGTCTGGTAATTTATAGCAGTGCATTGGGCATGGTTGATTTGTTTAGGTTTTTTAAGAATTTCCCTTGTGATATTTAAACGCTCATCTGTGCACCCGTGCTATAAGCTGCCCCTTGGGAGAGCTGTTCTGTGCCGTTGAGTTATTCTGCTTTGTAGAACAGAATTTTAATATTGTTTACTGTGCTCTTAATCTTAGGGCTGGCAGATAAATTGAGTTACTTCAGCCCTTCCTCTGGGGACTTCCTGGGGCTTCGTGGACAGCATACCCATAGCGTTAGGTGGAGTTATCTCAGCTTTGCAAAAATCCACTTGTCTGTCTTCCTGCAATGAGTAATGGATTGGTGAGAGAATAAAATGTGGATTTTTTTTTTCTTTTAATTGCATTTATAAAAAGGGATGGAGAGCAGATCTGGTGGGGCAGGTGGGAAGTTTTTGCTGTGAGTCCAGCCTTTCAGAAACGTCTGCAGCTGGGTCTGATGCACTGAGAAGAGTCCTGATGGCTCGGCTCAACCATTCCGGTGCAGGTTGGCAAGCCAGGAATGAAACCTCAGAACCTCCCTGGATAACCTGTGTGATGGAGAACAGGCTGCGCGGTGCCTGGCCTCGGTCTCCCAGCTGCCTTTGTTCATGTTGTCACTTTTCCTTGTTGTGACTGTGAGCTCTTGCAGGCAGGAGCAGTCCCTCACTGGGCTCGTCTGTCCTCTGGTGCAGCGGGGACCTGCTCAGGATTTGGCCTCCTAGGTGCTGCTGTAGTAAGATCATTTTTTAAACAGTGTAAAGCACATTGGAGGGCAAAAAACTCCAACTAGTCCTAGTGTAATGAATTATAATATTCTATTTGTTTATTAAGCGTTACTAGCGTCATATTAGGTCAAAATAAAATATCTTACAGGAGGTTGCCAGGTGAGTTTGGTTTTGTTTCCTGGGTATGTCACTCGAGCGCTCTGTTGGTCTGGATTAATGCAGGACCCTCGTTCCTCAGGCTCCTGGATGTTCACTAACACTGGCCTTTCCCTCTCCCTCCAACTGATGGTATAATTCAAGACCATTATAAGAACATCTTTTCTCTCCCCCACAGGGTTTTTTCCCAAGGCAGCCTCCGGTTTTGTCTCATTACAGTAAGAGCCCTGTAGCAGCTGCCCAGCTGCTGTCGCGTCCCTCTCTGGAACGGTGATTTCGAGCTGACCCAGCATGGAAGCTGGCTTTCTGTGCCTAAGGCAAGCCTGCTAGCAGACGCTGCGGAGATGTCATGTGCCACTCCTGTTTGGAAGAGTTGTCAGTTTTCTAGTTTAGTTGAGAAAAACAACCAACATTGGCTTGGGTTGCAGTTGGACTTTCGGAAACGCCCCTTAGTCTTTGGAAGGAAGCTGTGCAGTGTTATGGAGGAGATGAGCTGGCGAGGACAGTGGTACGGCTAATGAGCTTCGCTGCGGAGGAGGCTGAAAGCATCACGTTGGAGAGGTCTGGGTGAGGGTTGCTGAAAATGAGACCATGAGAAAGTGGGTAAGCTGCTAATCGGTAAAGCTCTTAGTTGGACTACGTGGATTGCCCGAGGCTGGAAAAAACAGCGGCACCTTAGTGTGCAGCTTTGTGGTGACTTAGTGTTTGGAGCTGGGGATGTCAAGGTCTGGCCCTGTCCTCCACAGCCCACCGTGTGCTCCTCTGAAAGTGTTTTGTTGGCATCTGGGCCAGCTTTGGCTGCTCCCTGGGCCGCTGGATCTGTGCTGGCACAAGGAAAGGGTGGGAAGGCATGGGAGGAGGGCCAGAGTTTGGACTTGGGTGGGTTTGTGCCACTGTGGGACCACTTCCTCAGGAGGATGTGACCGAACCGAGCACATGGGCAGAGCTGGGACAGGTGAAATTCCCAGCTTCAGCAGAGAGAGCATTAAGACTGAAGAAACAGGGTTGGAAACGGTGTAGAAAATACTGCAGCATGGCTGTGGAGCAGTCCTATTGTGTGGGGATTAGCTGCCTCGCTGGAAAAAAGCCATCACCTTGCTTCTGAGGGTTCAGAGATGGGTCAGTGGAATAAGAATATGTTCTTAGAGTGGTACGAAGACCTGGAAAAAAAAAGGTGAAGTGTTTGAACTAAAAAGCAAGACAAAGGTGGTGGTTCTGCTCGCTGTGATGCTGGGCAGCAGGGCTGCAAAGTGACGCGTTGCGGGGCGGTGGAAGGAGCTGCGCTGGTACCAGGAAGATCTCCGGTGGCAGGGGAATCCACACAGCCCTCAGGCCCAGGGAATGTCTGAGCACTGTAAAGACATGAATATTCAGAGGAGCTGTAGCATGTGTCACACTAAAGGAAATGCAAAATCCAAATTTTCTCAGGCTAATGTACCTGGGAGATATCTGACAGTAGGGGATAAAAGTAATTTTCTGTTCTGTGAGGCAGGTTATCTCAAACCATCCGTTGCAGAATACAGCTTCCCAATTAGCCAGTCCTAGTTAACTCTGGCAGCAGGATCTGTGCTGCTTAATCCATTGCTTCGGTGGGAAGGTGCCTGTTTCTTAGCGCAGGCAGAGACGTGTGGTCCTGCTGTGGCAGCCTCATGGCAGTGCTGGGCGTCCTTTCTTCGCTCCCTATTGCTCTAACCTGGCATGACTTTTTTTTTTTCCCCTTCGATGTGCCTTTAATGCTTGTTGTATTAATAATCAGATGCCAGTGGATGTTGTGTTTTGCTCAGAAGGATCCCTCCCACCCAGGCTGAGGTGCTTCCAGCCGCGCTGTCAGGCGATGACAGATGTCCTTGGTGCGTACAGCGAGTGTCCAGCAGCGGTGCTGCCAGGATTAGTATTCCAGGCACAGATGTGCCCCTTGTAATATGCAAAGCTCAGCACAGCCTGTGCAGGAATGCCCTTGAAAGGCAAATTAAACCGAACTCCCTGGTGGCTCTGGGGGAGTAGGAGGGTTGCTGTCATCTGCGCTGACGTTCAAGTAGGTTTTGAGGTGTCTGCTTCTGTTTCTCTTCTGCTTTCCGTTCCCAGAAGGGCAGGCAGGGAGACCTCACCTGCAAATACAGCGGAGTTGCTTCTAACTGGAGGGTTGGGTTTGGGTGAAGATGCTGACTTGATAACAATAAAAATCGTTATGGCTCTTCTGCCTTCAGCGACGAGCATTCGTTCTAGTTTTTGCAAGTGGTGCCCTTGGTGCAGCCTTCAGAATGGGCACATCGTGTGGATGTACCGCATCCTGCATCCAAAAGGCAGGTGAAAGGTGCGGTTTAAGTGTTGATGGATTAAGTTGGAGGGATTCCGAGGGTTTTCCCAAGTAACCTCCTGGTAATCTGCCTCTGAAATGAAGACCAGCCGATGTTCTGGGGCGATGGAGCTGCTACGCAGGAATCTGCGCAGATCGCGCTGCTCTTTGCTAAGCTGTTTAAATGCCGTGGTTGCCAGCGATGTTTTGAGAGTTTAATGGCTTTGTCGCAGTGTTCTCATCTCAGAATCCTGCTGCAGTGGTATTCTAGCTTCAGTAGAGAGAAGTAGCCTGGAGCATGCTTGTCTGATCAAAAGAAGTGTTTCGCCCACGCAGTTCAGCAGAGCAAAGCCGAAAACAAATGCTGGCGATAGCTGGTTCGGGCGCCCTTCCAGCGCTGGTGCGGTGGCGTTATCTCCTCCGACACCGCAGCCCTGCGATGCTGTCGTGAGAGCTGAGCACGTGCTGGAAAGTCAGCAAATGATCAGATGGAGGTGATCCGTCCGATCTGATGGTGCGTTACAGCCGACAAATTGCTCCTTGCTGCTGGGAGGGGAGGTGATGGGTTGTCCTAGACAGGGGAAGGGTTGGGCTGAAGTGGGCTGTGCATAAAAGCTGGCTTTGAGTTCTCAGTGCTGGGAACAGGCTTATTTTGTAGCTCTTTCCCAGTCACCCCATGCTGTACTTATTGATGTTTCCTATTGTGGTTGTCTTAGTCTGAACTGCAAGCTCTTCAGGACAGATCTGTGTTTCTGAAACGCTGAGCATGTTGTTGTGCTGTGTAACACATCAGAATTGAGATGTCTCCTGATTTCCCCAAACTTAGTTCCTCTTGCACCTCATTTCAGAACTTTCTCCAGAGAAAAGCTGCCTTTGCTGCTGAAATCCCAGTTCCTCCTTTCTGTCCTTTTTCCCCAGTATGATCAGAACTGTCTCGATGTTGTGCGACATCTGAAATACTTCCTGTGCACACGCTATCCTGCCTCTGCGAGATGAGCATTAGCTGTTCCCTTTTACAGCAGACACATGCCTTCTGGAAGAGACAGGCGTGGGATGTTTTCCCTGGAAACAAACATTTGATGCTTTGTAATTATTACGTTAATTCTCTTTCCCTTTTCTTTCCAGCACAGCATGTGTGATTAGAGGTTAGTGATATCTTCAAGAGGGGTGAAGATGCCACACACTCTTGTTCCTGGTTTTCTGCAGCAGGATTTCTACTCTGGGTTCCCTCCACGCTGGTTATGTGTAGGCTGAGCAGAGCTGATAGAAACCTGGGCTTTGGTCACACTTGGAATTTTAATTTGTGACGATGTTGTTTCCTGTTTTTGCAGGAATTGCTCAGAAAGCTAGTGTGCAAGAGGAATGGAAGAGAACACTGGTGAGTACGCTCTTCGATATCTTACCGTGGGTTGTGGATCTGTTCTTTCATCCTCGGTTAAGCATCATAAGGAACCTTTTTATTTGAAACTTCTGCAATTCAAATGTAGAAGATGATTTGAAAGCAAGCTAGTCTGGCAGATGCATCAGTTGCAACCGGACTGCACGAATGGTGTGGACCAGATCTGATGAAAGCTGTGTTGTACGTCTGGAAGATCTTTTTTGAAATCTTCCATCTGTGAAACCTGGAATACGAGTCTACTGGATATGCCAAGCTCTTGAAAACAAAGAACATCCCCTTCTTACTAGGTGGGAGGCTAGGCACGTGGCAAGCCATGAAGAAGGATCAGCTTATGGTAGCTCCTGGCTTCTCTTGCTGTAGTTGTTTCTCTAGGCTGCTCTGTCTTGCAGAAGGTGCAGGATTTTTTTTATTAAACAAAATTTGGCTTTAAAGCTTTTGCTTTAGGAACTGTGTACTGCTTGCCCTGAGGCAAGCAAACTCGTTGCTGCTCAGTTTAACTGATGCAAGGGTAAGGTAGATTTTTGACTTGGAGATTGCCTTGAATGTTTTTTCCATCTGTTTGCCTAAAATGGCTGTGGAAGACACTAGCTCAAGGGCCATTTTTTCCTTGCATTGAACTGGGATTTGCATGAAAGCTCTTGCCTGCACCATGGGATGCCAGTCTCCGTGGAGCGTATTGACCTGGCATCCTGTGGACCGTGAGGTTGCAGGTGGTGACTTGTAGTGAAGTGCAACTCTGAGACCATAAATATGATTTCTAGATTATTCCTATGCAGCTAGGTGATGCCATCCTTCAAACTTGAGGATTGTTGTCAGCAGTGTGGTGTGCTTGGCGTGGCAGGTACAGGGCCTCTCTGCTGAGGGCAGTGGGAACAGCTACGAGCCAGGTGCACAGGCACAAAACCACGTCATGCTTTTAACCCTGGCGGCAAGAATTGCTGCTGTGCCCTCTAATTGTTAGCCTGCAAGGTGCACATTTAATTTCTGGTGATTTCTTTCCCTTATGATTTTCTTGTGACAAACTAATCCCAAATGATGACGTTGGAAGGGAGAGGACGGGTAAAGTGTGTGTGGCGCTGGCAGCTGATGCTGAAGCACTGGCTGTGCAGATGACAGCTCCCTGCTCAACCCCAGGACAAAGCCCAGGCAGCAGCAGGGCGAGTTTCTCCATCTCCGCAGCCTGCATTAATGGGATGGCTTTGAGCAACACTGTGAGCTCTGCTTATTCACCAGGACTCGGCCTCTGCTGGGGCTGCCATCAGCCAGCTCTGTTCGTGTCACAATGCTTTTTGTCCCTTTTTTACGTGCAGTTGAACTCCTATTTTTTGGGTGGGTCAGTGAGCCACGGGGTTGGAGCCTGCTGAGGTTACTGAGAGCTTTGACTCCTGATTTGAGCAGCGCTGCTGGCCTGGGATGGGAAAGGCCTTATGTTCTGTTTGCATTTTGCCAACTTCAGGAAAATTCCCTCCCCTTTCCTTCTGAACAAATTTGGCTGTGCAAGCTTAGGATGAAGTATCTGCACCTGATCTTTACATGCTCGGACACCCCACGCAGCTGGTTGGGAAGCTTTACATGGTGCCTTGTTCGTGCTGGGAGCCAAGAGCCCCATATTAAAGGCAGATGGATCGTTTATTATGATTTCCTTAAAATTACTTTGCTTTTAAGGACGCTCATTCTCCAAGTGCTGCTAAGCTCAGGACTCCTGGGTTGTTCCCGGCACTGAGACTGGAGATGAGGTAAGGCGGAGCTGCGCTCAGGGGCTGAGCTGAAGCCAGTGCCCTTTGTTCCCTCCAAGCCTGGTGCTTTTTGATGTATTGCTGCCCTTAACTGGTTGTACATTAACCACATTCACAATGCTGCATGGCTGGCTTTTGTTTTAACTGCATTGGCGTGTGTTCAGAGTTGGTGCGCTTGGAATGGCCACTGGGACGGCACAGTGAAGCATAAATCCTTCTTAAGCTGTCAGGCTTCACTAGCCATGGGTGGGTGGGGGAGCCCTCCTTGGCTGGCTGCCCTGGCTAATTAAAAATAAAATTTGCTGTTGTCTTCAGATTTTAATTCATGCTCTTCCCTGAAGACTAGTGGAAGCATGGTCTCCAGGCAGCTGCAGTGAAGTTTCAGAGCTTTTCTCTACACGGTTATTTTAGAACAGGTATGCAACTTAAAACTTGCTCTCGACACTAGGTTGGGTTGTTTTTCAAGTGTAGAGAAGAAAATACAGAAACTTCTTGCAGGCCATGAGCAGGTTGCTATAGCTGGGTAACCACATGTCGGGTATCTGCAGGAATTTGGACGTGTGTGTGTTGTCGCTGGGGCAGCGTCAGGTAGGTTGGTTTTTCACTCTAATGCTGGACTTAGCAAAACTGAGTTACTTTGCAATAGGCTGTGCCTGGCTGGCGTTGGCTTAACGAACGCGTAAACTGCTCGAGTTGCAGCAACTTGTGCAGCTTCTCAGCCTGAGCCCTCAGCTGCCGACTCCTGCTGTGAAACCCACTGGAGATGGAAGAAGTTTTGACGCGGTGGGGACCTGCTGGGTTCTGCGTAGGAGCTGAGAGGTGGTGGCGATGGATTGTGCTTCGGTGCGAGGCCGGGGCACAGCCCCGCGTGGTCTGTGCTGGAGGGAGAGTGCTGCCCGCGTTGTCAGCGGAGCTGGGAGGTGGGTGAGAGGATGGAGGTCAGCGCGAGGAATAAATGAAATCTAAATATACGCACGTTGCTGGGACAAAGTTCCACCTACGCGAGTGAGCTGTGGAAGGGAAATGGCACTGGAATACCTTTCCCCTCTGCAGATCCTGGGGAGCGGGTGAAGGATCACACTCTATTTTCGGAGCCTGTTTCCGCTGTACCGCCTACTGCCCATGCTGGCGCTGCCCAGACCCTCTCCCGAAGACCGCTTGTGCATCTTGGCATGATAGGAGCTAAGTTTGGACCTTCTTAGTCAGGGGATTGTCTTCATATCTAGCATTTCACCTGCCTGTAAGTGTGTGAGATCTTAAAAAACAGAATATTGAAGAGGTGGGATGTTTGTACTGGGCAGGGCAAGTCTCACCTCATGCCTCTGGTTCCTTGAAAGCTCTGCTGTGCTGTTGGATCGACCCAACGTGGAAATGGGCAGTTCACTGAGCTAATAATTCATGAGTAGCTGTGGAGGGAGTGTGGCAATGCCTTTCTTCATGGGAAGTGCTTGCTCTCGGGTCCTTTGACCTCTGTTTACGGTTTCTGCTTGTGGCTACGTGCTTCCTCTGCAGGTACTGGGATGTGATCCTTTGGGTACCTTCCCCAAAAGGTCTAAACCTCTGTGGGGCAGCTGGGCAGCATTTTTGAGAATTAGTGAAGGAGCCTTTGCACACCCAGGCTCTTACTCAAAGCTGCTTTTTTAGAACAGCACTTGAAATACTAAGTTCAGGGATGCTTTACGAATCTTCTGCAGTTACTCTTCTTCAAGGCTGACTTTCATCCCCTTTGACTTTCATCCCCTCTATCTCTTGCTGTGCTACTTTTTTTTCATTTCTTTTCCTACTAAAAATAGGAAATACTCTTCAAGTCTTTAACCTTTGTGCAAACAAAAGTAATTTGTTTTAGCATCTTTGCTGACTTCTGGGCTAAGTGCCTCATAAGGAAACCAGTGTGATATGGATCTGCTGCTTTTGGAGACCTGGACTCCAAATATAGTCTGAGTGGAGGAAATGGTTAGAAGTGGGAGTACTTGCTTCTTATGCCACCAGTTCTGCTGCTTGTTCCTGCCAGGATTCATGACTGGCTACTCGATTCCCATTTTTATCTCTAAGAATGAGAGCAATACCTTCAGATTCCCAGAGGTTCAGAACCATTATGGGAATGAGTGCGTGATCATGGCATGTGCATAGGTGGGAGGATTTTGAGATCATTTCTGGTTCAAAGCACATCTGTAGAAGCAATACCTTTCAGCATACAGCCATTGCTGCCAACTTCCTGGCAGCCCAGCTGTCTGGAAGGAAGTTTGAGATCAAAAAGACATATCGAGCTGTTCCAGGGATAAATCATCCGAGCAGGTTCTGGCATTGCTGCCTTTCCTCTCAGAAGGGAGATGGGCGCAATGGCAAAAGTACGATGACCGTGACCTGTCCCAGAGATGCTTCGATCCCTGGCTGTCGTCATCCTGCTGCCCTGGGATCTGACAATAACACTTTGTTTCCATCTGGCCGCTGGTTGATGTGTGGAATTCCTCCTGTACTCTGCCAGGACCCCTCGCTGCTCTTCTTCACCAGGGCCCCCAAGCTCAGCATCTCCTCCGGGTAGGCACCGAGTATGAGTAGAAGAGAGCAGATGTGCCAAGTCTGTTATGAGAAAACAAAACCTGCTCAGCAAAACCAGTTTTCTGCCTCAAAGGTGTCTGCCAAGTGACTTTCTTCTCGCTGTTCCTTTGTTGGTGAAGCTTTTTGTGTTCGGCAGCAGTGAAAGCTGAGGGAGTGGCTGCTGGGATGTGTTGTGCTTGCAGGTTGTTAGTTTGAACCTGGAGAGAGAGATCGTGAGTATGAGTTCCCATCTTGTGCCTCTGGAGTGGATCAGAGGCTGGTGACAGGGATGAGGATGTCACAAGGACCGCAGCTGCCGGATGGAGCTGCCTGCATGGGAGGAAGGTCTCCACCTGCACCTCCCTCTGATCTGATGGTGGCTGCCACAGGGCAGCAGGGTTGAGGAGGAAATTTGTGCTGCTCCTGGTGTCTTCTGTTCCTGAGAAACCTCCCGAGGCTTTGCAAGACCCTCTCAGGCATTCTGGCACTTGGGGTAACGCAGTTCAAAAAGGGAAGGGTCCAACCGGGGGCAGGAAGGGAGAGGGTGGGAGGGCACTGGAGTTTATTCTTTGCATTTGCTGAAGAACTTGGAGGAAAGGCCAGCCTCGGATTCAGGCGTTTCTCAGCTTGCTGCTGGCCGGGAATCCCCTTTTGATGACTTCAGTTTCAACTGGAAATCAGCTGCTGGAGGCTGCTGCCAGGACAGCCCTTTGACTCGCCATTCAGCAGCGTTTTGGGAAAACTTGTCATGTGCACTTTTCTGTTGAACTCAAGTGTCTTGATGATGTGGTTCTTGGTTTAAGCTGGGCTGGAGGAGGAGGTATTCATTGTTTTCTGGCTTTGATCTGCAGAGTCAAATGTAGAGCGTTGTGGTGTTGAGTGCTTCACTGTCACACCGCTCTGAAGTCTGCTGGAGAAAACCAGTTAATGCTGACTAGCCAGTGGAAATCTCTTCTGTTCCAGAACAAAAGATCAGGTTTTTCTTCCAGGAAGACACAGAAGCTGCTCTTCCCTTAGGAGATCCCGTGTGTTGGGTGTAAAGCAGGGGAACTGCTTTGTGCAGTACAATAGAAGAGAGCCAAAGCGGTCAAAGCGCCCGAGATTAAACGTTTAATTGCGGTTGCAGTATGTTAATTTGCAAGCACACAGAAGGGCAAAATCCTGCTGTTCCTGAGTCGGATTTACCGGAGGGTTGAACTGATCTCAGCAGAGACCGTTTGACTTTTAAACAAGGTGCTGTACGGAACACTTGCTTACCTACATGAAAGCATTATTGTAAATAAGTCGAGTGCACTTGACAAGTTAACAAAATACTTTGGGACATTATCCTGACGACCTTTTGTTCTTAAATTTGTGACGGATGTTCTAATTCCTAGTGTAATTCATGTGCTGTCAGGGTGCTTGGGGCAGTTAACGGGGTGCTCGTGCTGTATTTGCGAGTGGTTCAGATCAGCTCTCCATCTACCCGTTGGTGTGGCATTTAGGAAAATAAATACCCAATAATTCCCCCACGAACAAGCCCCTTACGATTTGAGTTAGATGTCTGAACTCTTGCTGCCTCTCCCTCCTGATCTACAAGCCGAGTGTTTCACGGAGATTATTTGCTGACCTGCCAGAGACCTTATAATTCCGTGGCACCCCGTTTCAAGTGACTTTTAAAGCTGTTGTGGTAAGTGGACGTGCGGTTTCTACAGGTTAATTTTGCTGGTTTTGTGGTTTCGTGGCTAAGCTGTGGATGTGCTGGGATGCTCTGGCCCCCAGGCTGGCTGGAGCAAGAGAGCAGCAAAGGCTGATGTTGGGCGAGAAATGTTGTATCTGCTGCAGTGCTTCGTGATGGAGCTGGATGATCTTACTCCTTGGATGGCGAGATAAGACCTTGTAGGACGTGTAATCAATCCTCCAGATAATTCAGGCCGATTTGGTGAAAAATAGCGAGTGTGGAGTCAGTGTGATTCAGAAAGTAGGGCAGAAGGGTCAGATTTCCAGAGTTTCACGTTTTCAGCTGGTTGGACCTTAAATTCACCTTGTTCTGCGGAACATTGCTGCCTGTAAATTCCGCCAAGGGATTTTAGTAGCTGGTTTTATTGGGGTTGGAGGTAACAGAGGAGCCTGCCTGGAACCAGAGGTAAGTGGGTTTAGTGTAAATGAAGTGGGTTTTGTTACGACTGTTTTTCTTAGTTCACCCAGCAGCAATGTGTCCGGGCTGAATGGCAAACCGGGCTTTTTAAAAACAAAATACCGAATGTTCTCATTACCGCTGCTGCCCTTGTGAGCTGTAAATAGCGTTAGCTGAGCCCCGGGCTGAACAAAGCTGCCTTTGGGCTGGTGCTGACCCGCAGCCCGGTTGCTAACATGTTGTCACTGCTGGCGTCATCGTTTTATCTGTTTCTTTCTCATTTGTCTTGAAAAGGAGCCTGCCTCTGATTTCTGAAGGTGTCTTTTGTCTTCTAAAAACACTTGAGTGCAACGAGAAACGGAGATCTGGCGTGGCTTTTTCCCGGGTTGGACCGATCCGGCTGTGATGGGATGAGCGATAACCACGCCTTGGTTGGGGAAAGTGTTGCTGGGCTTGTCTTGCTTTGCGAAGCGTGGATTTTAAGATTCCTGAAGGACTTACCAGCTGCGTTATGAGAATTTCTTATTCCTTTGTACATTAAAAACAATATTTACAGGAGTTACTAAATTCCACTTAACGATCTGTGTAGCCCCTTGGTACTCAGGCTGTTCTGGTTTTCAGCTGAGCTTTGCAGATTCCAGACCTGCAGTGGGTCCTGGTGGCTGGTAGAGCCTGTCTTCAGGATGTGAAAGGTGCAGCTTTGTGTGTCGCTGTGAAAGGTGCAGCTTTGTGTGTCGCTGTAGCTCAGCCGTACGATGTCCTCGCAGCATCTCGGTCCTTTTGTCAGAATCATTTCAGCCTGGAAACCCGCTTTCATCTCGGCTGGATGGGGCATCGCTGCGGCCAACCTGGAGAAATCCAGAGGTGGAAATAGAGGCAGATTGAGCTCAAGTCATGCAGGTTGGTCAGAATCGGTGCAGAGGTCTGTCCGAGACACCACCTCACCTGCGGGACAGACACTCCTGGGATGGACACGGGTGCTCGCTGCAAATTCCTCCTCCTGCCCGTGTCGGGAGGGACGGGACTGAGCTTCACCCCCAGGAGGGACCCTTCAGGACCGTGCACCCCCCCAGCCCCGCAGTGCACCCCCCCA